>QRFJ01001644.1:379195-475556 GCA_006176705.1 Cocos nucifera
TCTGCCTTTTTTTTCTTTCCACCTTCCACCTTTTATCGTTTCATAGACTTCTTCTTCTTTTCAAAAGACTTTTTCTTGGAAGAAGTCCATTCCATAGCAAACACTGAGCCCTTAGAACTTTTCATAGAAAGCTCAGCAGTAACCAGCATGTTCATAAGTTCGGCCAAAGTACTTTGAAGTTTATGCATATGGTAGTTCATGATGAATTACCCATACGCATCAGTCAAGGATTGCAGAATTATGTCATTCTATAGATCTTAATCTAACTTCACTCCGAGCTTCTCAAGCTCTTCCAAGTCCTTAATCATCATCAGACAATGATCTTGGGCCCATCACGCATCTTAGCCTTAAAAAGTCGTTTAGTGACCTGATATTTGGCTGCGCAACTCTATTCTCCAAAGAACTCATACAGGTGAGCCAACATTTGGTGGGCGGTCTTGATATCTTCATGTTGGGGCTAAAGCTCATCAAATATCAACCCAACATGTAGTATATGATCTTTTTATCTTCATCCATCCATTTGTCGAGAGATGCTCTCTATTCAGTAGATGGATGGGTTGGTAAGATTAGGGGATCCTGATCTAATATATGAGTTAACTTCTCAAAATCTAAAATAATTTTAAAGTTTTAGAGCCAATCCTTGTAATTGGGTTTGGTCAGTCTATGGGTGTCCAAGATATGGGCTAGTGGGTTGAATGCAGATATTTTCCTATAGAGAGTCAAAGTTTCTAGTTAGATTTTGTAATTAAGACTTAACCAATTTATTTAAAAAATTTATTTTTAAATAAATTAGCTCCTACTATTTTCTTGGATCCCTATACTCTCTTTGTAGAGATGCAAAAATCTCCATGATTAATGATTTCAAGTGGGTGGTGCAGTCCCACCAACTGACTCATCACCTCACCTAACAGTTATTGATGATGGATTAGCCAATGAGTGAACAACTTTTGTCTAATGATTTTCTAATCATGGTGCACCCAAACTTGATCTTTAATTCGTAAATCTCACTATACCCAGAATATTGATTCACTTCTTAGTTAAGTCAGACCCACAATTTGCATAGATTGAATTTCTAATTGGGTCTCTCACCGTATCCAAAATATTGAGCCTAATCCTTCCTCCAGTCTGTAGCATCCAATGCTTAATAGACATGGTTGCATCTTTTCGGTGAAACTAAACTACTGTAACCAACCGAGAGCAATCAACCCCAAAAAGGCCTCACATATCTACAATGGTGGAAGATCTTAGACTTAATCTTTTCTTAGGAAGATTTGATTTAGGTCTCTTTAAACTTGACTTACAATAGCCATAACAATTATAACTAATCTAGTGGCATGGGTTAGCTCGGATTGTTAACCATTTTAGATTAGGACTAGGTCGACAAATATGGCTAGGTAAGTGAGACCGGTGAAAGGGATATGCCATTAACTCGATAAGAATGCATTCGAGTCGAGTAGCTCCCAATTAAAAATTAGTCGATCGTATCTGCCAAACTTACCTTAGACACTAAATTATTAAGCCAGAATCAATCAGGTCGCCTACAATTCAGACTCTAACCACTAAGCCTAATTAGGTCTTAGCTTGATCGATCACTCATGTGATTCAATCTTGACCCAGACTTAATCCTATTAGGCTGGTCAATTTAAGCACTCTTGATCCTATCTAACTAAATCTTGATTCGGTTTGATCAACCGCTAGATCTAATTGAGCTACCCAAGCCCGAACCCAATTTTATGAATATATCTTAAATCTAAAAATTTTTAATTTTTAGACTTAACATATTTCATAATCTTAATTCTTAATTAAGTTTAGGGTTCTCAAATAAAATATATAAATAAAATCCTAAGATTTCAGGATCTAGGATTTTGTAGAAAAATAAGTTTTTGAATTTTTGATTAAAGACAAACGCGCAGCATCCCTACTCATCATAAGAACATCCCATCGAATAAGAGGAGAGGGTATTTAAATCCTACTTTGTTCTTTTGACCAGATGGCCAAGGAGAACGTCTTAATCAAAAATATGAAAATCACAAAACTAGTTAGATCTACATCATATATCTCATATATAAGATTGATCTAACTTTAAACATGTTTTGCATACATCTTTATGTATCATATCATGCATATTTTCAGATCTAAATTATCTCACAATCATCTAAAAAATTAAATTTAAATTAATCTTATCAAAATAAATTCTATTCTAGATAATTATGTAGAACTATTCTACAACTAGTCTAAACATGCATTCATCATATCTCATATGAACAAAAATTAAATAACTTCATTTTCTATTTTTTAGATCTTATTATAATATTTATAATATCAAAAAATAGTAAATAAATAGATCTAAAAATTATAACTAATCAAATTAAATTATGATCATGCAAGACTATACATAGAATAATTCTATTTTACAACTAGTCATACATCACGTACAACTTAGATCTATATTATTTAATTTTTTAATTTTTCTAATTTTAGATCTAATCACATCTCATGTGATATCTAAAATTATGTAATTATCATATCAAGAATAAATTAAAATTAGATCTAAATTATTTATGGGAACCTAGCTCTGATACCAGTTGAAGGAAAAATCCTATTTTTTGGATCAGATTTATTCAGATCTGATTTGATTAAGAAAAATATTTCAATTTTTTTTTTTCTTAGATCTAAATTGGATCTAATGCTTTTTAGATCTGATTAGATGAATCTAATAAATAAAAATAAATTAAATCAAATTTAATTTATATCTTTTTATTGGATAATCCTATTATCCTGTGATGATCCTGTTGATTGCCTGAGGTTCTGGATGCAGCCACACAATTGCCCGATCTCTATCGGTATCCACTCGAACAGGATCTAGATATCTAATCCTTCTCAATCTATCCTCTGAAGATCAGATCTGGATCTAATTTTGAAGATCTTCAAAATAATTTTTGAAGATCTGGTGTCGTCTCTTACAGCAGTACTACCTTCTTCCTTTCTTGTCGCCTTTCTCTTGCCTGGATCGCACCAAACTGAAGCCCAAGGCCTCTTGGGCGTGGAGAGGAGAGAGAAGATTAGAGGTAGGCATGGAGAAGAGGGGAGAGGGGCTATGTGGAATGGGCAAAGGAAGAATTCTTGAAACCTAGGCGTAGATAGGATTTATATAGATCCTGCTGCGCCATGCAGTGCCACATCATCCCGACCAATCACATCTCTTCATACAATCAGATCTAAATCTGATTGGTGGGATGATATCACCTGATTCAATTAGATGAGAGCCTCTCTCAAACATCCTTAGCTGGTGCCAAGACTGATCAAAGTAGAGTCTTAGGCGCCACCTAAGTTTATTCCATGAAGTAACCTGGAGTACCATCTACATGGGACTCCAGGCATCATCATCCTTGGGCGCACGCATTCCTAGGAATGCACCCCCTTCCTTTTCTCTTTTTAGTAGGTGGATAAAGGTCAAATCTCTCTCCTATGGGTCCATGACACATGGGCAGATGTCTAAGTGTCGAAGGTCAGCATTTGACCAAAGTCAAAAGACAAGAATTAGCAGGTGACGAAAAATGGTAGGTGGTGTCTCAAATTTATCTCATAAATTAAGACAACCCCTTTCTGACCTGGACAAGCTCCAGTTAGACCAAGTAAAGGTACCTGAGTGAGCCCAAATACATTTGGCTCAGTCGAGATAACTTTTAATGATCGTTGAAGGAGAACATTAGGCTCAATCATGTGGTAGCATGATTTTCTTGAACCTAATTGAAATGGGATAGTCCAATTGATGATATCCAGATTCAAACCCTTGTTTGTGTGACCCAGTTAGGTTCAGTTCTATATGATAATGAGATATGTCATGATCTCTATCATCGACATCATTGAAACATCTTTTGATGGATCGGAACTTTTCTAATTCAGACAACTAGAATGATCGATCATCTAAATCATTCTAATTGCTTCCAAAATCCATCCAGTGACACCTAGCAGTATATGGTGGCAACCCATCAGAAACTGAAACAAACCTCTTGGTGCAGTTACTTGTGTGATTAAGTTTCTCTATCTTGAGCCCCGATCAGATTAGGGTTAAGGTGAACTCGTCAAACCCTAATTTCTATCATATGATTAATCATTCGATTCAAGTCCAATGTGAAAATCTTAATAGAAACTCTTTCTATTATTTCACTCTGCCATGGCCATGGGCTTATGGACTTGATTCTCATGATCATCATAGGGCTACTCCTCATCCACCGAGGTAGATAGATTTTCATCTTGGTGCAATCCAATTCCTACAATAATGAACATGCTATAGCCAACATACACCTCAGGATTCCGAATGGCTAGGAGACCGAGTTATGGTGTTAGTCAAACTATAACACCCTCAAGGTGAACTATCCGATGCACCTCAGGTCAAAGAACCAGACACACTACTGCAGCTTCGAGTCAGTCATTATCGACGAGAAGGTAGACTTCCTTAATGACTACTCGAGGTGGTCACGCTCAGTGCCCTCATTCTCTAACGAGTATCCTGTACTCTCGCTCCGATGTGTCTCTACACCGTAGACTCAAGACTCATCTACTATAAAGAAGCAATTGTACACCAATCTTCTGGATCAACCACCATCCTCATGATGATCCTACGGTCGAAAGCATTTTATGAGTTAATAACAAAAATTCATGTCTTAAATTTTCAACTCTTGAAAATATGAACTATCATTGCCATTAACTCAAGGGATGTATCACAGACACTAAATACATATTATGATAGAAAATAATTTATTTTATTATTTATAGTCAAAATTATAATTTTTTTTTAGAAGTGTATAATAAGTGTCAGCCAATTCTGGCTTCTAGGGCATAGATATCTAATACTAGTATTGGGGATAAATCCCGCTCCCACCGAAGTCCTGTCTGATGCTTAGTCTAATATAACTAGTAATCATGGAAGAGCTTTGATCGAAAATTCTTCCTCCAGCGGTCAAACCCCTCCCAGACTTCTTCAGCAGCCAAACTCCTCTAGGAGTCGAACTCCTTCTAAACTTCTCCTTAAGTCGGATTCCTCCGGTAGCCAAACTTTTTTTGGACTTCTCCTTCAATCGGATTCTTCCAGCAGCCAAACTTCTTTTGATCCTTTCGGACTTCTTTAGTCGGATTCCTCCAGTAGCCAAACTCCTTTCAGACTTCTCCTTCAGTCAAATTTCTTTAGGAGCCAAATTCCTTTCGAACTTCTTCTTCAGTCAGATTCCTCCAGCAATCAAACTTCTTTCGGACTTCTCCTTCAGTCAGATTCCTCCAGTAGTCAAACTCCTTTCAGAATTCTCCTTCAATTAGATTCCTCTAAGAGCCAAACTCTTTTCGAACTTTTCCTTCAGTCGAATTCCTCCAGGAGCCAAACTCCTTTTGGACTTCTCCATTAGTCGAACTCCATCCGGATTTCTTCAGTGGATTACTTTTAGATTTTAAGTAGTATTCCTCTCGGATGATTTTCTCTTGCCATATTTTCTTTAGGAGTCTGAACTCCTCTGGAATTGATATATGTCAAAGCTCTTCACCAACTAATGCCTGCTTCCTCCAGACTTCGATTATTAAATCTCAACGAATGGGCACATCATGACAATGGATCCCTCTCTCCATAACAAACTCCATGTGACCCCGAGCGGCCCACTATCGAATAGTTATGACTATCATTTATCAGTCTACTATAGGCATCCCCACTACCAGATGATTACGACTGTCATTATCAGTCTGCTACGGGCGACACCTCTCTCCGTAATAAATTTCACATGGTCTCGAGTGGCCCACGATCGAACGATTTTGACTGTCATCTATTAGTCTGCTCCAAACTTCATCTATAAAAAAGGACCCTCCAGATACGTTTTCTTTAGGCTCTCTTCTCCTTCCCAAAACTCTATTGAATTCTTTTTTAAGCACTCCATTTCTATTGGCTAGAAGAGCAGACTTGATCGTTGGAGGATCCTGTCGGAGCCACCACCACTGACTATGGACGAGACTTTGTTTTGAGGTCACCGACAGTGACCTCTTCTTTCTCAACTCTAGTTCGATCCAGTGTCAACCAAATTTTGCACCAATAGATCTAAATCCCAAATCCTAGATAGATTCTAGGATATACTCTCACCCAAAATTTGTTACGCCTAGAACTCTCTTTTCTTTTGATTTTTTTCTCTGGTAGAAGAGCTCATGCACAAGATCAGAAACTCCTTTTCTGATCTTCCTTTGTTTCTCTCTTTCTCTCTTCCTCTCTTTTGCACGTCCATAAAATCTAGCATTTTGTAAAAGAGCACAAAAACATGGGAGGCGTGAGGGGTTGGTTTAGATTAAGTGGTTATCCATTCAAATTCAAATCCTATTTGAATTCAATTGATAATCAAATCAAACCAATCCATAAGGTGTGTGAGAAGGGAGAATGCATGCCCTCCCTTGTGAGAAAAACTTTATGAGAAACATCTTTCTCATGGAGAAAGGATGGCACAAATCAAAGGATGATGTGGCACATAAGAAGACTAGTCAAACTAGTCTCATTATTTGTTCTCCAACCAAACCAATCCAATCCAAATTGGTTAGGCCTAATTAGATCAGATTAAATCCAACTTATTTAGGCTTAATTAGGCTTAGATCCTAATCAAATTAGAAATTAATCAAGCCAAATTTCTGATCAAATCAAGAATTAAACCTTCTTGATGATTAGATCATCTTATAACCTAATCGGATCAATTTCAAATGAATCTAATTCAATTGGTCTTGATTCAAAAATAATCTCTCAATCAAATTGAGTTAATTAGTGATCAAATCACTAATTAAACTTCTCTTGATCAGCCATTAGATCGGATAGGAACCTCTAGTGTGTGTGACCTTGCAGGTTTGAACCTAAGCTAGTAATAGAGGAACTAATTTTATGTACTAATCGAAGTGACCATCTAGTAAAAGTACCCAACATCCGGATAGGCCAAATAGTGCAATCATAATATTCAAAACCTACGTGAATATGGTTACTGCATAATTCATCCTTTTGACCTCTGTATATAGAATTACTCAGGATTAAACTATCAACCCTAGAAGATACATCCAAATCGTGTCTCAAAGCAATTAATCCTATGATCCCTCACTAGGACTACCCTGGCTAAGGCTTTGCTAATTGAAATACTATTGAACATAGCTCCTGTGTTCAGGAGTGGTCAATCCCATCTTGACACATGCACCGACTCCTCAAGTACTTGACTGTATCCATAAATCTTCCATCACTGAATTAAAAATTTAGATACTCCAGTACTAAAGCATAGTGAATTGCTTGAAAGTCACGGTGATGATCTAAGGTCGGAGGGACACTGATGCCTATATTTCATTAGAGTGATTCTTGACAGCAAAAAAGCTCTGGAGTCGGTTACGTTCAGTGCAGATGTATCCCTACTCTCACCTACATGCCATACCAGTATCTCTACACTCCTTGGTTAAGAGGACAACCAACCTATATGGCACACAATGATCTCTACTTGATAGACATTGTCATCCTTAGTAACAACGTATCATTTGATTGTGAATATATTTAAGGACTAAACGATAAATCCTTCTTTGTCAATTCTAAATAGTCCTAAGGACTTCATCATAATAGATAGAAGATCATTAGAAGATGAAAAATTTATGATGAAAAGCTAGAATAACTTTTATTTAATTAATAATTTATATATAATTATATAAAATAGCTTAATCATCAACAGACTGATGATTGGCTTTGGAACACTATTCCCAACAGTCTTCCACTTGACCTAAAGCCAATCAGTGGAGTATCATATGTCCATCTTCAACTTGAAGTCGTCGAATTTCTTCACCACAATAGCTTTAGTGAATGGGTCGGTCAGGTTCTCCCTCCCATCGATCTTTTGAAGATCAATGTCACCTCGATCCACGATCTCTCAGATAAAATAAAAATGGCATAGAATATGCTTCGTTCGTTGGTGTGCCTTCGATTCCTTCGTCTGAGCTATAGCTCTAGAGCTATCATAGAAGAGTAAAACTGGACCATCGAGAGAGGGTGCTATTCCGAGCTTGGTGATAAACTTCTTCAGCCACACCACTTCTTTGGTAGCATTTGATGCAGCAACATATTCCATCTCACATACTGAATTGGCCATGATATGCTACTTGAAACTTTTTCAGCAGACTGCACCACCATTAAAGGTAAACACATATCCTGATATACTCTTGCTGTCATCATGATCAGACTAAAAAATGGAGTCTGTAAATTCCATAAGTTTCAAGTTTGATTTATCATAAACAAGCCACTGATTCTTAGTATTTTTCAAGTACTTCAGGATAATTTTAACAACCTTCCAGCAGTTTTCCCTTGGATCAAATTGGTATCTACTTACTATCCCTAGTGAGTATGCCACATCTGATCACATACATGTTGTGATGTACCTAATAGAACCCATTGTCGAAGCATTTGAAATTCTACTCATATGCTCTCTCTTGATGTGTTGTCGGATAATCTCTCTTCAAAAGAGAAATTACCTGGCCTATCGGTAGATAGCCTATCTTGGAATTCTTCATACTGAATCTTTTCAGCACAGTGTCAATGTACGTAGATTGGAACAATCTAAGCAATCTTTTAAATCTATCTCTATAGATCTTCATTTCTAGGATATAGGAAGCTTTTCCTAGATCCTTCATAGAGAACTATGACGATAGTCAAATCTTTATTCCTTATAATGCAGGAACATCATTTTCGATTAAGAGAATATCAGCCACATACAAAATGAGAAATATAACTACTAGACCATTAGCTCACTTATATATGCAGGGCTCTTCTTTATTCTTAATGAAGCCATATATCTTGATTATCCTATCAAAACGTATGTTTCAACTCCGAGATGCTTGCTTCAGTCCATAAATAGATCTTTAAAGCTTGCACATCTTAGACTCATCTATGTATGTGAAACCTTTCAGTTGTGTCATATACACCTCTTCGGCTAGCTCTGCATTTTGAAAAACTATTTTCACATCCATCTACCAGATTTCATAGTCTAGATGCATACCTATCGCAAGCATGATCTGAATAAACTTGAGCATTACCATAGGAGAAAATATCTCATCATAGTCAATATCATAACATTGATAATACTCCTTGGCAATCAGATGGGCTTTATAGATCTTCACCTTTCCGTCTGCACTTCTTTTTCTTTTGAAGATCCACTTACATCCTATGGATTTTATCCCTTCGAATGGGTCAACTAATGTCCATACATCATTGATCTTCATGGACTCTATTTCGGATTACATGGCCTTAAGCTATTTTCTAGAGTCAAGTCTCTACATTGCATCCATGTAGGTGATTGGATCCCCATCATTCTCATTGAGTTTGATAGGATCATCATTCCGGATCAAGAAATCATAGTATCTATCTGGCTGACGTGGTACTCCACTAGATCATCTTATGGGTGCAGGTTCAGTAGGCTCCAGATTTGATCAAATCAAATTCGATTCACGTTCAGCTACTTGTATTGGATCTTTCACCTATCGAACTTTCTCAAGCTCGACCTTAGAGGTATTAGTTCCTTCACCAAGAAACTTCTTTTCTAAAAAGATTGTCTTAAGACTGATAAATATCTTTTGTTCATCAACTAGGTAAAAATAATATCCTTTGCTCTCTTTTGGGTTCCTATAAAGCTACACTTATCAGACCTAGTTTCGAGCTTGTTCGTTGCTAAACGTTTGATATAAGCTAGACACCCTTAAACCTTAAGGTGCGAGAGTACTGGGTTACGTCCTATCCATATCTCATATGGTGTTTTGAAAACAGACTTACTCGGCACCCTATTCAGAATATAACAAGCTGACTCGAGTGCATATCCCCATAAGAAGATAGGCAGACCGACAAATCCCATCATGGATTGAATCATGTCCAACAGGATCCGATTTCTTCTTTCGAACCCACCATTATACTATGGTATTCCATGAGGAATCCATTGGGAGAGAATTTCATTCTTTCCAAGATATGTCAAAAATTCATAAGAAAGTTATTCACCCTCTCGATCAGACTGAAGAATTTTAATACTCTTCCTAGTTTGCTTTTCTACCTTATTACAGAGTAGTTTGAATATTTTAAATGATTTTGACTTATGCTTCATTAAATAGATATATCCATACCTTGATAGATTGTCCGTGAAGGTTATGAAGTAGAAATATCCACCTTTAGCACTTGTGCTCATAGGTGAACATACATCATTATGTACTAGACCTAAGAGTTTATTGGCTTGCTCATCTTTTCTAGTAAAAGGTGACTTGATCATCTTTCTAAGAAGATAGGACTCACAGGTTGGAAGTGATTCACAATCACTGACCTCAAGAATTTTTTCTTGAGCCAATCTATTTATTCTGTTCTTATTAATATGACTGCTTATAGTGCCAAAGGTAGACATCTGGTACATCATCAAATCTAGGACATTTACTGGGATTTTGGACTACGTTAACAGGCTATGATAATAGATATATTTCGTTATTCAATTATCCAATATAAATTATAACATCATTTAAAATGATATTATAAAAAAATATTTTTATTGAAAATTGATAACTGTTCTTGGCTAAAAGGCCTACAGAAATTACATTCAATAAAAAACTTGAATAAAAATGATAATCACTAAGAATAACTCTATGAGAATTGATTAAAAGGTTTATAATTCCTAAAGCTAGAATTGAAACTTGTCTTCCATCTCCAACGTTCAAGAATCTCTCGCCTTCACCAAATCTCCTACTGACCTATAAATCCTGCATCGAATTGCAAATATGATAAGGGCTTTCGGTATCTAATACCCAGGCAATAGTATCATAAATTAAGAAGTTGTAAGGTGTTATCATATAATTACTTTATGCAGTAACTACTTGCTTCCTCCTCGACCTGTTCGGATCCAGGATGGTAATGTATTGAGGACAATTTCTCTTCCAATACTCTTGCTTCTTGCAAAAGAAGTACTCCGCCTGACTTTGGTCGGGCTTGTGTTTCTTGGTCTGACCTTATGCAGACGTCTTAATATGTAGCTGCACCTTCTTATTCTTTTTCTTCTTCTTCTTCCCTTTCTTAAAAGGTCGATCAGAAGAAGACTCTCCCACTATGTTCACTAACTCTTTTTGGAGTTGGTGATCTTTCTCAAAGTTCTACAGCAACCCCAATAACTCATGGTACTTCACTATAAGCTTTGTTATTCTGAAATAAGAAAAGAAAGGAAGGACTTGGGTAAAGAATTCAGGATCGCATCCTTCTTGAGCTACTCATGCAAAAAAAAACTCAGCTTACTTAGGCATTCAATCATCTCGATGTTGTATAATACATGATCAATGACTGATGCCCTATCCCTCATATGAGCATTGAAAATGACATAACTAGTTTTGTACCTTTCAATGTCATTAGGTGTGCCAAAGGAGTCGTTCAATAATTGAAGCATCTCCTCAGGCTGGGCATTCTCGAACCTATGGCTAAACTCGTCATTCATTGCCGCCAGCATGATGCACTGAATGATGGTATGGTCATTAAGGCACTTCTGGTAAGTGTCTCGGACTGCTCCTCTATCATTCAGAGCTGGCTCTTCAAGTGTCAGATCAGTTAATACATAGAAGATCCGCTCATGCTCCAGGATGATCTTTAACTTTTGATACCAACTATCGAAGTTGGGTCCCATGAGTTTGTCATTGTCCAACAATGATCGGAGCAATAGGGTAGAGGCTATTTCTGCATAAAAGAAAAAACATAAACTTGATTAGTATATGAATTATTTATCCTAAAGACTTGGACTTTAGTCTAAAGGTTCTTCCACTATTTTGTTCGAATCGGTAGTCTCTACCTTCAATTTGAGGAATTATCCCTAATTTCTTAGTAGATACTAGAATCTACATAGACTACACATGAGCCCAACTTTGGTTGGTCAACCCATGTGCATTTATGGATAGGTTCATAACCAATTATTTCACCAAATAATTTCTAGTAATTTAATTTTTGCCCTAAAAATCTAATCAGTAGGCTTTGGCCTCCACTAAAAAGATCCAGTTAGGTCCAACCATTAACATGACCATATTTGGTGCATCAGACAAACAAATGATCAGGCCTGACTTTGGCTGGCCAACCTGACCACCATTAGAAAGATACGACCAAATTATCATATTATGAATGATAATTTCATTAGTCAATAAGCACCAGATCTTTGGACCTCCAATGATTATCACACTAATGGATCTATTATCACTCAACTTAATGAAAGGCTATGACTTAGTTATCATCATAATTTTATCATTTTAAGGACCAAATAATTTTTGAGGATTTTATTAACCAATTTTAAGAAGAATTGATCAGCCAATTTGGATCGTCCCACCGACTTCACCAAGTTAGATCAATAAGGACCTAATTAAAACTGGTATTAGGAGCACCTAAATTAGTCAAACTGATTTACCTAATTGACATGGGTGAGCCCAAATCATCAAGTGGTCTAATCAAAATCTAATTCATCAGGATGGCCCAGTATTTAAGATTAGTGGAAGGGATATGTCATTAACTCTTCAAAGACCAAATTAGTTTGAGTAGCTCCCAATTAAAAATCACTAGTCTGAGCTGCCAAACTTACCTTAGACACTATCCAGTTCATTAGTTTCAATTTGACCAACCTAGCAATTTTAGGTTCAACCGCATAGCCACGAATCAAGTCCATTTGATCCTCGTTAAAGGCATGGGCTTGACCAACTACAATAATTATAATTTGTTCTAAAGAGTCCTTGACCTAATCTAAATCAATATTTAGTTAGACTTGATCAATTACTCTAATTTAGACCATTCTTCAACTAACTTTAGGTCTACCCTAATTAATGGACCTAATTCGACTAATCCGATAACCCACATTTTATGATCAATGACTTAGGATCTTTAATTCATAATTCTAGATCCTAATTTATTATGCTTAATTCTTAATTAAATTTAAGACTGAGAGTTGGGATTCAGCATTTTGAAAATATTTTTTAAAATTTTTTGAAAGGTTCTTTACATTCTAGCACTTTTTCACTAAATAGATCGACTCATTTCAAAAATGGATCAACTTATTTTAGAAAGAAGCACTAGATATAGATTTGATCTCATAAAACCAGTCAATTATAACATTCAGCCAACTTCTCAGTCAGGCTGGCTAGAATCTGATCCAAGCTAGCCCGAGCAGAAGCCAAGCTGGCTCAATTCCTGAGACAACTGGCTTGGGTAGAAGGCCCAAAGGCCATCATTTCAGTCGGGCAGGCTTGGATCCAATCCGGGTCGGCCCAAATTGAAGTCGAGCCGAGCCGGCCTGCATTGAAGTCGAGCTGGCCCAGTTCCTGATCGAGTTGGCTGGAGCATCAATCCAAAAAATATATCATGGCTAGCATGTTGGTCGAGCTAGCTTAATTTCTAAGAGAGCCAGCTCGATCGACAAACAGAATGTTCCTAAGATCCTGTTTAGATTTAATCTAAATACTAATTTATGATAAAATTTAGATTAAATCCTTCAAATACATCATAAAAGTCATTAGATCTAATCTACAGTTTTATGATCAATTTTATATATCGCAACGTACTAGGACAACCTCTCTACTGTAAGGGATAAACCTTACAGCAGGACAACCTATAGTCCGTGCAATCATCATTTTTATTTTTTAGATTAGATTATTATTTAGATCTAATCTAAAAATAATCTAAATCATACATATATAATACATCAAAGAACCTGCCGCTTTGATACCAATTGAAGGGAGCGTGCAGGATTTCTAGCTCTAATTTTGAAAATTTTTTTCAATAAATGTACAGTGAATAATTATATTAATAATGAAAAGCTATAAATCTAATTTAAAAAAAATTCTATATTCTATAGAATCTAATGTATTATATACGCATGCATATCTAAAAATAAAAATAAAATCAATAGTAAAACTATTTTACTGCTTTACGTGTTCAGAATACGTTATCTTTTCATGGATAGAAGAACACCGCAATCTGATCTCCTATGTGTAGATTTGAACATTGCGATGCAGCCAAACATGCATCTGGCCTCCATGGGTAATCCACATGAGGCTCTGATCTCAATCAGTTTCTCTCGAGTGCTAGCTCTGTAGAAACTTTCAACGACTGATTTAGATGAAACTTCTTTTGATCCTCTTCACCAGGTCTTCGGATGCTCCAGATCCTAATGAATGTAGATGAGAAGATGAGGAGGCTTTTTGCCTGGATCTATATGAAGTCATGACCCTCATAACTCATAGATGAGAAGATGAGGAGGTTCTATGATATGCTCTTATCCAAAATCCCTTGTGCCTAGAATTCTCTTTTCTTTAGATTTTTTTCTCACATAGAAGAGCTCACGCACAAGTCCTTTTCTAATCTTCCTTTTTTTCTCTCTTTCTCTCTTCCTCTCTTTCGCACCTCCATAAAATCCAGCATTTTATAGAAGCACATAAAAACATGGGAGGCGTGAGCGGTTGATTTAGATCAAGTGGTTATCCATTCAAATTCAAATCCTATTTGAATTCAGTTGGTAACCAGATGAAACCAATCCATAACGTGCATGAGAAGGGAGAACACATGCCCTCCCTTGCATGAAAAACTTTATGAGAAACATCTTTCTCATGGAGAAAGGATGGCATAAATCAAAGAATGATGTGGCACATGGAAAGACTAGTCAAACTAGTCTTATTGTTTGTCCTCCAATCGAACCAATCTAATCCAAATTGGTTTGGCCCAATTACACTAGATTAAATCCAACTTATTTAGGCTTAATTATGCTTAGTTAAATCCTAATCAAATCAAGAATTAATCAAGCCAAATTTTTGATCAAATCAGAATTAAACCTCCTTGATGATTAGATCATCTTAAAATCTAATTGGGTCAAATCCAAATGAATCTAATTCAATTGATCTTGATACAAAATAATCACTCAATCAAATTGAGTTAATTGGTGATCAAATCACTAATTAAACTTCTCTTGATCATCTATTAGATCGGATAGAAATCTCTAGTGTGTGTGACCTCGCAGGTTCGAACCTAAGCTTGTAGCATAGAAATCAATTTTCTGTACTAATCGAAGTGATCATCTAGCAATGGTACCCGACGTTCAGATAGGCCAAATAGGGCAATCACAACATTCACAACCTACGTGAATATGATTATCGCATAATTCATCCCTTTGACCTCGATGCATAGGATGACTTAGGGTTAAACTGTCAACCCTAAAAGATGCATCTAAATCATATCTCAAAGCAATTAGTCCTATGATCCCTCAGTAGGACTATTCTGGCCAAGGCTTTGCTAAATTATAATACTATTGAATGCAGCTCCTATGTCCAGAAGTGGTCAATCCCATCTTGACTCACGTACTGACTTCTTAAGTACTTGACTGTACCCAAAAACTTTTTATCACTGAATTAAAAATTCAGATAGTCCAGCACCGAAGCACAGTGAGTTGCTTGAAAGTCACCATGGTGATCTCAGGTCAGAGGGATACTTATACTCATATTCCATCAAAAAAATTCTTGACAGTAGAAAAGCTTTAGAGTCGATCACGTTCAGTGCAGATATACCCCTATATCTCATCCGCATGCCATATCAGTGTCTCCACACTCCTTGATTAAGAGGACAATCAATTTATATGGTATACAATGACCTATACTCGATAAACATTGTTATCCTTGATAACAACATATCATTTGATCGCAAACATATTTAAGGACTAAATGATAAATCTTGCTTTATTGATTCTAAATAGTCCTAAGGACTTTATCACAACTGACAGGAGTTCATTAGAAGATGAAAGATTTATAATGAAAAAGTCAGAATAATTTTTATTCAATTAATAATTTATATATAATTATATAAAATAGCTCAATCATCAATAGACTGATGATTGACTTTGGGACACTATTCCTAATACATGGCCGTGGACACGGCATGGCCCAAGGCTACCTATATGGCACGACCCAGAACCCACCGATAGGAGTTTTTTTATCGACTGGCACGGTCCAAGGATTATCCACGGCTGTCGATATGGCATGGCCCAAGGGCTATCCACAATCCTAGATAGATAATTATAATATTTATAATAAATATTTATAATATTTATTATAAAAATTTTAAAAATTATTATAAATATTATTAGTGATTAATAAATAATAATATAAAATTAAAAAAATATACCTACGGCTATGGAGAGGGGGTCGCACCTAAAGCTCTAAGGGTCACTGGTGACGGTGCTAGAGGTAACTTACGAAACAAGATCAAGATAGTGTGATAGAGAGGAAGAGACAGAAAGAGAAAGAGGAAAGAGAGAAGAGGGAGGAGAGAGAGAGAGGCGGCCTAGGGGGGCCATGATGAGGAGGTCGGGGGAGGGGGTGGTGGTGCATGGTGACAGGGGGGCGGCCTGGGGGGTGGGGGTGGGGGGTTGGGGGGTTGAGCGAGGAGGGGCAGGGTGCACCGAGAGGCGGGGGTGGCCAAGGATGTGGGGTTAGGTGGCGCAGTGATGGAGAGGCTAGGGGGGTTTTGCGCGGGTGATGGGAAGGGGCGGCCCAGGAGGTGGGAGTGGTGGGGGTTAGGGGATTGACCGGGAAAGGGCCAAGAGGCGGGGGCGGCCGGGGATCGAGGGGGGCCGAGGGGTGGGGCGCGGTGATGGGAGGCCGTAGGGGTGCATGATGATGGGGAGGTGGCCCCGGAGGTGGGGGTAGTGGAGGTTGGGAGATTGACCGGGGAGGGCGGGGAGGAGGCGGTCGGGGGGGGTCAGGGGGCATAGTGATGGGAGGCTGGGGGTCCGCGGTGATGGGAAGGGGTGGCCTGGGAGCTGGGGGTGCCGGTGGTTGGGGGATTGATTGGGAAGGGGCTGAGAGGTGGGGGCAGCTAGAGAATGTGGGCACGAGCGGGGAGGAGGGGGCATCGAGAGGCAGGGGTAGCCCAGGGGGAAGGAGGGGCGGCGCCAATTGGGGAAGAAGAGGGGTGGGGTTTCACCGACGGTGGAGAGGAGAGAAAGAGAGAGTGCATGGGAGGAAACCAAATTTTGGGGTGGGTTAATTTTAACCTAACCTACGGTAGTGGATTTCCAACTACTGCCATAGCAGTCTATGGTAGCAATTAGAAAATCACTGCCATAGGTCTATAGCAGCGATTTTCAGTAACCGCTGCCATAAGTTGAAAATCAAATTTTTATATTTTTACTCTAAATATTATATAATTTTAAAATTAATGCCCATCTTTACCATTCATTATCTAAATAATTATCATTAGAATGTTGTCATAAAAGGTCGCCTCGATCCAATGGCCCTAGCTTCATCGATTAGAAAAATTTAATTTTGATGACCACGAACGATGACATGATGATCTGATAAATAGAGATCTCTGATGGATCCAAAAATCTACAACAATGATTTTGGTGATATTTGTAGCATACTATCAAAGTTTCACTTCAATCAAATATCATTATCATGGTCATTTTAGTACGAAATAATTTTCACCGTTAAATTGGAAATAAGCAATCAAAAGGCTAAATGGCATCCAAAATTTTTTAATTAAATGATCTTTACTATAATTTTAATAATTTTATATGGTAATGATTATAAAATTTAAATCATTTTTGCATGAACTGTTCATGTTAAGTAGATCTTGCAAAAGCACGAGCATAATTACCAACAGAGTATAAGAATGGTTATCAAGTGACGTACAGTTTTGGATTGTTCTTAGACCCATGAGTTGAATTTTATGATCACCATCATAAAAATGATTAAAGTAGTAGCTAAGATCATTTACGAAAAAAATTATCTCATAATTGGATGTCATTTGGTCCTTTGATCACTCATTTATCATTTAATGACCAAAATTATCCTATACTAAATTAACCAAGATAATGATATTTGATTGAAATGAAACTTTGATAGTATGCTACAAACATCACCAAGATTATCATTGTAGATTTTTGAATCCATTGGAGGTCTCCATCCATCAGATCATTGTGTCGTTGTTCGTGGTCATCAAAATCAAATTTTTCTGATTGATAAAGCTAGGGCCATCGGATTGAGACAATCTTTGGTGATGATACTCTAATGATAATTATTTAGATATGAATGATAAAGATGGATATTAAATTTTAAAATTATATAATATTTAGAGTAAAAATATGAAAAAAAATGACAGTGATTACACTGAATCGCTGTCATAGGTCGCATCTATTGCAACAGTTATTTTGAACTGCTGCTATAGATTTGACCTATAGTAGTGGTTACATGTAACCGCTATTATAGATTGATCTATAGCAGTGGTTAGAATAAACCACTGTCATATATCAGATCTATAGCAGTGGTTCAGTGTAAACTGCCATAGGTTGGACCTATAGAGTGGTTTAGTGTAACCGCTACTATAGATCTCATATATGGCAGCGATTCTTTGTAATCACTATCATAGATCCTATTACAGTAGTTTTAAAAATTGCTATAATAGTATGTGCTGTCGTTTTTTGTAGTATTGATCGTTTGATGTCATTCTCCTCACAATACCTTCTAAACTCTAGATTCGTGTATTCCTCTCCATTGTCCAACCTTAGGCACTTCACCTATCTTCCTTTCTCCATTTCAACCTCAGCTCTCCAAGTTCTAAAATGGCAAATACTACTATAAGAATATAGACTATTAGCGATGGCTAATCACCATCGCTACTAATCCATCTACCGTCTCTAATTCTATGATAACAATCAATCTAAAAAATCTTGATCGCTAATTGCAATTATTAGTGATGAAAAATTTAGCCATCGCTAATAAGGTTACTAGCGATGGCTTTAGCGATGAAATAATTTTATTGCTAATTATTTTTTAATTTTTAAATTAAAATTTAAAAAAATTTTAAAAAATATTATTGATAACATTTTCATTGCTAATGCCTTTACTAATAATTATTAGCAACAAAAACTGCCATCGCTAATGCCATCTCTAATTTTTTAAAATTTTTAAATAAAATATAAAAATTATTTTAAGAAATATTAGCGATGATAATTTGGTCTCTAATGCCATCACTAATACCTATGCTAATAGTTAATTTTATTTTTTAAAATAATTAGTAATAATATTTTTAAAATCTATTTTAATTAGTCATAATGAATTATGGTTTCTAATATCTATTATGATTAAAATTCAAAGATAATATGACAATCAAAAATTAGAAATAAATTATATTATATTAAAATATAAATTATAAAATTTTTTTATAAGCAGTATAAAAAATACAATACATAAAAAAAATCTAATATGATCCTTATCATTGTCCGCCTCCTCCTCCTCCTGCTCTTCTCCAGTAACTGACGGATGAGAGTCAAATGCTCCAGCATCTTGTAACATAAAAAATAAAATAATATTAGTAAGTTTTGACACGGAGGTGTATCTTTTAATATACTCCTTCGATTCTCAAATAGATTATTTTTATATATTTTATTCAATGATATGGAGCGATAGACATCCTCCATCCATTGATTGGATGGTTAGATTGAATTTTTAGCCCCTAGATTTTCTTCTCAGACTCTAACCTAAACATATGAAGCTTCTAAATATGAAAACTTAAAATAAGTAGAAGGATTTAGTAATATAATTAGCTAATGTGATGGCTGAAATGATGAGCCTAGCTGATTGCATAGCTGCAGGTCTCAAAGAAGCTCCACGATTGTATTATGGATGGCATCCAGGAGGCTCTGAGGTTGCTAGCTCAGAAGCCTCTACACGACCTCTTTCATGGGCGCATTGCTCTAGATCTGGAATGTTGAGATCTATGAGAATGTCGAAGAATATCAAGATACTGGAGGATCGAAGTTGTGGCCGAATTCTATAATGTAGCTTTTACTCACCTCCCGGTGGTGCTAAGCCATCTCTCAAGATCAAGGAGGGCTGAGAAGATGGGTTATCGCCATACCTCTCAGTAATGTATAACACATAATGCAATATACAGTTCAGAAATACACTAGTTCTAATATAAAAATCAAATCATGTAACAACATAATTAGTAACTAAAGTTTAAAGTTTTCACCATGATTTATCATGATGTAGAATCTAAATAGTCAAGTCCTCCTAGATTGGTGTATGGCTTGCCATAACTACAACTAGTCTAGTAGATGATCCAATTGCCATATCTACAATAAGTAAATAATAAAATTAAATTAATTAAAATATGTATATAAATTTTTTTACAGATCTAGTGAAAAATTTTGGTATTGATTTCTTACCTTCTAATGGCCATGATATATGTGTCAACCGAGCCGCCCATGTACCTGATTAGATCTTGTTGGGTGGTCCGATTCTATCGAGCTCTCTGCCATCTACTAGAGTACTTCTCGCTGTTCCACTGGTCGTAGAGGGCCTTCCATATATGTACCCACATCTAGTGATCCGTGAAGGACCTCCAGTTCGATGGTGATTGAAAACTGGAGTGCTGGATGATAGACTGCTTGAGGCTATAAAGGTCATCTCGGAGCCTCCATGTGGCCACCTCCTTGAAGGTCTGACGGCCAAGCTCCTCATCTTAGGGAGTCTTGAACTAGTAGTACTCCTACAACATAGAAGCAAGTGTGTATTAATATGTAATTAAAATACCAACGTATCAAGAATTTAAAAATTATCTAGTTTTGACTTACCAAAAATATCTCTCAGACTACATCACGAGCTTCAGATGGCTAGCTGGAGAACTCATTCACTAGCCCCGGCATCAAGCATCAAATGATGTCGGTAACCACATAAAATATTCCAGACTCTCTAAATATATTGCAAAATTGATTTTAAAAAATAAATGTTAATTCTAGAATGGCTAAATTCTAAATATATTAATTGAAGTTGTAGTACTTACGGGCGGTTCTGAACGTAGATGAGTTGTCTATCCTCTAGTCGAGTTAGAGGTGCCGTGAGTCGGGTGGATCCTCGACCATGACTCTATATCTGAAAGTCGATCGCTACTGTGTGTGACTATGGGGTCACTGGTGATCCCTTATCATTTGAATCTGAGTATAAAATATCTAATATAAAGAATGTTATATTAGTTAGCAAAGGACTAAATAACATAAACGAGAATATTTAAAGTGTTAGAGTTTATGTCCAGTGTGAGAGATGCAAAATCATGTAAGCTGGCCGTATGATCGCTCTCTCCTTAAGAGCTCTATTCTTGATTGGAGCAGCTCCGACCTCTGGAAGACATGATGTATAATATCTAAAAGTAAAAATAAAAATCAAAGCAAGCAGATAACCTAAAAATTGATTCAAACAAAATATCTATCAAAATATAACAAGACGATCAAAATTTAACTCACATGTAATAACACTACAAGAAAATAGATATTAGCGACAGTATTTTTGCCATCGCTAATAATGAATATCAATGATGAAATTAGAGATGGAAAAACTACCATTGCTAATAACCTTTTTTACCGACAGCTTTAATGATGGAGCCTTAGTCGTGTCTAATAGTTATTAGCGATGGCGGTGGTAATGACCATGCTGTTGCTATAATTATTAGCCACAGTATTAGTGATGAAAATTAGTCTTCGCTAATACTAAATAATTTTATTTTTTAATTAAATTTTATTATTATTAGCAATAGTATATAATTATTAGAGATGGCATTTTATCGTTGCTAATAAAAAATAATTTAATTTTTTTAAAATTTATTAGCAATGGCTTTGGCCATCGTTAATGGTTAGACTGCATCATTGATATGGTATTAGCGACGATGAAAACACCATCGCTAAATATCATCACTAATTTTAAATTTTTTTATTTTTTTAAATTTAATATAATTATAAAATTTAAAGTCTATCTTTATCATTCATTATCTAAATAATTATCATTAGAGTATCGTCACAAAAAATCATCTCAATCTAATAGACCTAGCTATGTCAATCAATAAAATTTAATTTCGATGGCCATGAACAACCGCATGATGATCTGATAGATAGAGACCATCAATGAATCTGAAAACTTACAACGATGATCTTGATGATATTTATAGCATACTATCAAAATTTTACTTCAATCAAATATCATTATAATGATTAATTTAGCATAAAATAATTTATATCGTTAAATAAAAAATAAATGATCAAAACCCAAATGGCATTCGATTATAAGATAATTTTTTAAATAAATGATCTTTGCTATTACTTTGATCATTTGTGTGGTGATGATCATAAAATTTAAGTCGTATATATATGAATGATCCAAAACTATATCTCTTGATACTCATTCTTAAAGTTCTTAGGTAGTTATACTTGTATTTTTGTAAGATCTACTTAACATGGATGGTTCATATATTTATGATTTGGATTTTATAATCATCACTATATAAATAATTAAAATAGTAGCAAAGATTAATTATCTAAAAAATGATCTTAATCAGACATCGTTTGGCCTTTTGATCACTCATTTTTTATTTAATGGTTGAAATAATTCTATGCTAAATTGATCATGATAATGATGTCTGATTAAAATAAAATTTTGGTACTATGCTATAAATATTATCAAGATCATTATTGTAAATTTTTTAATCTATGAGTGGTCTCTATCTATCAGATTATTATGCGATCATTTATGACCATTGAAATTAAATTTTATTGATCGATATAGCTAGGGCTATCAGATCAAGGTAGTTTTTTATGATGATACTTTAAAAATAATTATTTATATAATGAATGATGAAGATGAACTTTAAATTCTAAATTTATACCATATTAAGTAAGAAAATAGGAAAAAAATAAAATTAGCGATGGATTTTAGCGACGACATTCTTACCATCGCTAATAATCATATTATTGATGGATTTCTAACTATTAAAGATAAAAGAAGCCATCGCTAATAAATTTAATTTTTTTAAAAAAAATGATTATAACTATAATTAAATTAATTAATTACTGATGGCTCTATTTTCCATCACTAATAATTTTAAAAAAAATATTTAAAAAAATAAAAAAAATAAAAAAAATTATTAGTATTAGCGATAGCTCTCTATTTTTAGTGATTGAGTTACCATTGTGAATACTTCTACCGATGGTATTATCAATTACTAATTTACCATCGCTAATAAAAATTATAAAAATTTTTTCAATGATGGATATTTATTTTTAGCAATGGAGATCTGTCGCTAATACTTTTACCGATGGCATTGGCGATAGCAAGTTTGCCATCGCTAATAGTCCTCAAAACCAGCACACGGGAAAAAAATTTTACTCTCGTGCTCATCCTCTCCCGTTTCTGCCTCTCATCCTCCTCTCGCCATGCTAGTGCCCAAACCCCCTCACCCCCCCAACCCTTCTTTCCTCTTTCCCTATCCCATCCCTTCGGCATCCCACGGTTGCTCCGACCCCACCGGCCCCAACATCTCCAACCCAACCACGCGGCCGCCCTGAGCCTGCATCCCTCCATGCCCACATCCACCTTGGCCCTGCTAGCCCCAATGTCGCTTACTTGACTCCATGGCCCCTACCCGACCTCCCTTAGCCTGTGGCCCCACCCCACCGGCCTGACCCTGTGGCCTTGACCCATGCTACCTTCTCATGGCCCCAAGCCATCGCGGATGCCTAATTCTTCCCCATTCTTCTCTCGGTCTCTGCCACCTCCTGCCAATTGGACTTCTTCTCCAATCTCTCTCAGGTGCTTTCCTTCCCATAAATCATTGAATAAGAGAAAAAAATAAAAAGAAAGAAAAAGAAAAAAAGATACCCAACACAAAACCTCACCATCATCTAAGCTTCCCTCGGTTGCTTCAAGCTCCCACCCAGTTGGGACTCCTGAGGACATAGAGAAAGATAGGAAAACATAGGAAAAATTAATGAAAATAGAGGAAAGACAAAAAAAATTTTAATGTAAGACCTTTCTCCACATAGATGACCATTTTTTTTTCCCTTGTTTTGCTTAAGATGATAATTTTTTTTCCTTTTTGCTCCTTTTCATTTCATTATCTTTTTGAGAGATCTATGGGGAAGGAGGGCACTTAAGAGAGATTAGAGGCATTTCCCAGGTTTTGATTAGGCTTTTGAGAGAGTTGTGGTGGTGTGAGGTGGTCCATTGAGGTTTTGAGAGCTTAATCTTGGTAGAAGCTTGATATTTGGTAGGATTTAGAGATTTTATATGGAAAGAATTCCTTGTTGGATCATAAAATTTTTAATTTATGGGACTCTATTCTCATTATAATGATGTGGGGGAATAATTGAAGGATATGTGCTAGGGGTGATTTTTTTTTTTTTTTGGATGGTGATTTTGGGGGGTGGGGCTCTTGGAAAAGGAAAAAAATCAGTCTCTGTAAGAAAAGATCTTGCATTTTAATTTTTCCATCCTGATTTTTTCTATATTTTTCCTTCATTTTTCCATTCTCAAGAGTCTCAATTGGATGGTTCTTCCCTCAAGCAATAGCAGTACTTTTTTTCTCTTATTTTTTTGGTTTTAGTTTAACAGGCAAATATAAAGTTAGCAATAGTGTTTTTTCTTTTTTTATTATTTTTATTATTATTTTTATTATTTTGTTAGTTTATTGAAGAATTCAAAGGATCAAAAAGGATGGTCTTTATGTTAGATATGTGTACCCTAGAAGCCAGAATTAGCTGATACTTGTTATACACTTTTAAGGATAAAATTATAATTTTGACTATAAATAATACAATGAGTTATTTTCTATCATAATGTGTATTTAGTGTCTGTGATACATCCCTTGAGTTAATGGCAATGATAATTCTTATTTTCAAGAGTTAAAAATTTAAGACATTAATTTTCATTATTAACTCATAAAATGCTCCAGACCATAGGATCATCATGACGATGGTGATTGATCCAGAAGGTTGGTGTATAATTACTTCTTTATAGTAGATGAGTCTTGAGTCTGTAGAGACACCGGAGTGAGAGTATAGGTACTCATTAGAGAATGAGGGCACTGAGCGTGACCACCTCGAGCAGTCATTAGAAAGTCTACCTTCTCGTCAATGACTAGCTCGAAGTTATAGTTGTGTGTCTGATTTTTTGGCCTGAGGTGCATCGACAGTTCACCTTGAGGGTGTTATAGTTTGACTACACCATGACTTGATCTCCTAGCCATTCAAAACCCTGAGGTGTATGTTGACTATAGCATGTTCATTATAGAAATTGGATTGCACTAAGAGAGAATCTATCTACCTCAGTAGATGAGTAGTAGCCCTATGATGATCACGAGAATCAAGTCGATAAGCCCATGGCTATGACAGAGTGAAATAATAGAAAGAGTTTCTATTAAGGTTTTTACATTAGACTCAAATCAAATGATTAATCATATGATGGATATTAGGGTTTGACGAGTTCATCTTAACCCTAATCCGATCGGAGCTCAAGATAGAAGAACTTAACCACACAGGTAACTGCACTGAGAGGTTCATTTTCAATTCTGATGGGTTGTCACCATATGTTGCTAGGTGTCACTAGTATATTTTGAGAGCAATTAGAATGATTTAGATGATCAATCATACTAGTTGTCTGATTTAGAAAAGTTCTGATCCATCGAAAGATGTTTCGATGATGTCGATGATGAAGATCATGACATATCTCATTACCATACTTAACTGAATCTAACTGGATCACACAAACAAGAGTTTGAATTTGGATATCATCAATTGGAATAACCTAGGTCAATTAATTTGAATTAGATTCAATTAGATCCAAAGAAATCGTACTAGCACATGATTGAGCCTAATGTTCTCCTTTAATTATCATTAAAAGTTGTCTCGACTGAGTCAAATATGTTTGGGCTCACTTAGGTACCTTTACTTGGTCTGATTGGAGCTTGTTTAAGTTAGAAAATAGTTGTCTTAATTTATGAGATGAATTTGAGACAACACGTGCCAATTTCCATCACCTGCTAAATCTTATCTTTTGACTTTGGTCAAACGTTGATCTTTGACACTTAGACATCTGCCCATGTGTCATGCACCCATAGGAGAGAATTTTGGACCTTGTCCTCCTACTAAAAAGGAGATAGATAAAGGGTGCATGCCTAGGGAGGCGTGTGGCCCATGTGGATAATGCCTGGAGTCCCATACAGATGGGACTCCAGTTGCTTTAGGGAATCAAAGTGCATGGTGCCAAAGAGACTTGTTTGACCACTCTTGGTGCCATCTAAGGATGATTTAGAGGGGCTCTCATCTGATTGGATCAGATGATATCATCCCATCAATTAGATTTAGAACTGATTGTATAAAAGGCCATGATTGGCCAGGATGATGTGGCACTGCATGGCGCAGCAGGGTTTATATAAATCCTATCTGTGCCTAGGATTTAGATCTCTAGCCCATTGCCCATGCCACAATGCTGCTCCTCTTCCTCCTCCATGCCATCTTTAGGTCCTCTCTCTCTTATCCATGCCCAAGAACTTTTGGGGTTCAGTTTGGTGCGATCCAAGTAAGAGAAAGGCGACGAGAAAGGAAGAAGGCAGCACTGCTGCAAGAGACGACACCCGATCTTCAAAAGGAGTTTTGAAGATCTTTCAAATTAGATCTAGATCTAATATTTGAAAAAATGATAAAGAAGAAGAAGATCTTCAGATCCTATCTAAGTGAATATCGGTAAAGGCTAGGTACTTGTGTGGCCAGATCCAGAACCTCAGGAAGACATCAGGATCATCATAGGGTAATCTGATTACTCGCTACAAGATAAAATTAATTTAGATTTAATTTATTTTTTATTTTTATTTTATTTTCTTTTATTAGATTAATAATATTAGATCTAAAATGTCTTAAATTTAATCTAGATCTAAGAAATTTTTTTTTGAAATATCTCTCTTGATCCAATCAAATCTGAACGAACCTGATACAAAAAATAGGATTTTTTCCTTCAACTGGTATCAAAGCCAGGTTACATTAGATCTAATTTTAATTTATTTTGATATAATAATTAGATAATTTTAGAGGTCACATGAGATGTGATTAGATCTAAAATTAAAAAAAATAAAAATTAAATAATTTAGATCTAAGTTGTGTAAGATGCATGACTAATTGTAGAATAGAATTGTTCTATGTATAGTCTTGTATGATCATAATTAAATTTGATTAGTTTTAATTTTTAGATCTATTTATTTAATATTTTTTAATATTATAAATATTATAATATGATTTAAAAAATAAAAAATAAAGTTATTTAATTTTTGTTGTTATGAGATATGATGAATTCATGTTTAGACTAGTTATAGAATAGTTCTACATAATTATCTAAAATAAAATTTATTTTGATATGATCAATTTAAATTTATTTTTTTATATAATTATAAGATAATTTAGATCTAAAAATATGCATGATATGATACATGAAGATGTATGCAAAATATGTTTATAGTTAGATCAGTTTTTATATATGAGATATATGATGTAGATCTAACTAATTTTATAGTTTTCATATTTTTGATTAAGGTATTTCCCTTGGCTGTCCAATCATAAGAATAAAGTAGGGTTTAAATATCCTCTCCTTCCATTCGATGGGATATTCTTATGATGTATAGGGATGCTGCGCATTCATCCTTAATCAAAAATCTAAAACTTATTTTCTGCAAAACCCTAGATCCTAAAATCCTAGGATTTTATTTACATATTTTGTTTGTAAATTCTAAACTTAATTAAAAATTAAGATTATAAAATATGTTAAGTCTAAAAATTGAGAATTTTTAGATTTAAGATATATTCATAAAATTAGGTTCAGACTTGGGTAGCTCAGTTAAGTCTAGCGGTTGATCAAATCGAATCAAGAGTTGGTTAGATGGGATCAAGAGTGCTTAAATTGACCAGCCTAATAGGATTAAGTCTGGATCAACATCGAATCACATGAGTGATCGATCAAGCTAAGACCTAATTAGGCTCAGTGGTTAGAGTCTGAATTGTAGGCTAACCTAATTAGTTCTGACTTAGTAATTTGGTGTCCAAGGTAAGTCTGATAGATACGACTGACTGATTTTTAATTGGGAGCTACTCGACTCGAATGCGTTCTTATCGAGTTAATGGCATATCCCTTCCACTGGTCTCACTTACCTGACCATATTTGTCAACCCAGTCCTGATCTAAGGTGGTTAACAATCTGAGCTAACCCACACTACTAAGTTAGTCATAATTGTTATGGCTATTGTAAGTCAAGTTTAAAGAGACCTAAAGTAAATCTTCTTAAGAAAAGATTAAGTCTAAGGTCTTCCACCATATAGATATGCGGGTCCTTTCTAGGGTTGATTATTCTAGGCTGGTCACAGTGGCTCAGTTGCACTGAAAAGATACAATCATGTCTATTAGGCATTGGATGCTATGAGCTGGAGGATAAATTGGACTCAATATTTTGGATACGGTGAGAGACTCAATTAAAAATCCAATCTATGTAAATGGTGGGTCTGACTTAACTAAGGAATGGATCAATATTTCGAACATGGTGAGATTCATGAATTAGAGATCAAGTTTGGATGCACCATGATTAGAGAATTATTGGACAAGAGTTGTCCACTCATTGGCTAACCCATCACCAATAACTGTTAGGTGAGCTGTTGAGTCAGTTGGTGGGACTGCACCATCCATTAAAAATCTATAATCATGGAGATTTTTGCATCTCTACAGAGGGAGTGTAGGGATCCAAGAAATAGTGAAAACTAATTTATTTAAAAATTAAATCCCTAAATAAATTGGTCAAGTCTTAATTATAATATCTAACTAGAAACTTTGACTCTCTACAGAAAAATATCTGCATCCAACCCACTAGCACGTATCCTGGACACCCATAGACTAACTAGACCTAATTATAAGGATTGACTCTAGAACTTCAAAATCATTTTAGATTATGAGAAGTTAACTCATGTATTGGATCAGAATCCTCCCACCTTATCAGCTCGTCCATCCACTGAACAGAGAGCGTCTCTTGACAAGTGGATGGACGAAGATAACAAGGCCAGATACTGTATGTTGGGCTTAATGTCTGATGAGCTTCAGCGCCAATATAAAGATATCAAGATTGTCCACCAAATGTTGGCTCACCTATAAGAGATATTTGGTGAACAGAGTCGTGCAGCCAAATATCAAATCACTAAACGACTATTCAAAGCTAAAATGCATGATGGACAGTCAGTCCAAGATCATTGTCTGATGATGATCAAGGACTTGGAAGAGCTTGAGAAGCTCAAAGTGAAGTTGGACCTGGATCTGCAAAATGATATAATTCTACAATCCTTGACTAATGCATATGGGTAGTTCATCATGAACTACCATATGCATAAACTTCAAAATACTCTGGCCGAGCTTATGAACATGCTGGTTACTGCTGAGCTTTCAATGAAAGATTCTAAAAGCTCAGTATTTGTTATGGAATGGACTTCTTCCAAGAAAAAGTCTTTTGGAAAGAAGAAGAAGTCCATGAAAACATAGAAGGTGGAAGAAGGAAAGAAAAAGAAGGTAGAATCGAAGAAGAAGGCCGCTGACAAAGAAAAATATTTTTATTACAATACTGACGGCCACTGAAAGTGAAATTGCCCTTCATACCTGGCCACCCTGAATAATAAGAAGAAGACAGGTCTTTCTAGAGGTATGCTCATTATTGAATCTAACCTTACGATTTCTTCTGCATCCAGTTGGGTGCTTGACTCTGGTTCTAGTGCTCATTTGTGCACTCCATGCAGGATCTTGAGGATAGCAGGAGGCTGAGGGATGGTGAGATGATTCTACGTGTTAGAAATGGAGCAAGGATTGCTGCTATGGCCGTAGAAATCTACCCTCTTCGACTACCATCTGGTTTAGATTTAGTACTTAGAGATTGTTATTATGTGCCTGCGACAAGCAGGAATTTAATTTTTGTTTCATGTTTAGCACTGATATGTGCTAATTTATAGCTATGGCAAGTGTACCAGTCGATCAAGTAACAAAGTGAATGAGTAGAGTATCGTCCCTAGAGGATTAGAAAATAAGAACAGAAAAGCTCTTTCCTATACTTTATTTAGAAGATCGATTTATGAGAATAAAAAAAATTAAAGAAAATAAAAAAATTAATTAAAAGTTTTTAATTAAATAGAGAGAGTGTAAATTATTGGGGTTTTAAACTCAAGAGCAATGGATTACTAAGGCAATCGGTTCACCAACTCATTCAATACAATATTCAGATTTTTAGATTAATTTTATTTTATGTGACGGTGGAGTCTCCTAATTTATTCACTATCCTTTGGTCCAGGCATAACAAAACTATTAATATTTATTAATTACCCTTTGGTTCAGGTGTAATTTAAATAAATATTAATGCATTAGATTTTGTGAAACCCTCTAATTAAAATGCGCTGCATCCAAAGCGTACTAAAATTCCCGCATGCATATGAATTCTAATTTGATTCATAATACAAGGTATATAATCAAGAAGCATTAACATAGATGTACTTGGTCCATAACATCTATGTTCATCAGATCAATTAGAAGATGGCCAGTAATCTAAAAGCATTAAGATCAGATTTATATACTCCTCATGAATAAAATTTAAAAATAAATCATACTGAATATTGCATCAAAAGAGTGGCTACACCTTAGCCTTAGTAAAAAAAAATTTAGTTCATGATAACAAGTTCAAAAATAGCAATATAATCAAGAAGTATTAACATAGATGTACTTGGTCCATAACATCTATGTTCATCAGATCAATTAGAAGATGGCCAGTAATCTAAAAGCATTTAGATCAGATTTATATACTCCTCATGAATAAAATTTAAAAATAAATCATACTGAATATTGCATCAAAAGAGTGGCTACACCTTAGCCTTAGTAAAAAAAAATTTAATTCATGATAACAAGTTCAAAAATAGCAAATAAAATAAAAAGCATAGAGAAATTGGACTATTTTAATTACTAAAATTGATTGTCTGCTGCTCTTGATGTGGAGAACTTGACAAAGATGAAGAGGCTCCTTAATCGATATCTTGATCGTCGAAAGAAATCAAAAACTCTTTTTTATTTCTCATAAATTACTCTTCTCTTTCTACCTCTCTCCTCTCTCTTTCTCTCTCTCTCTCTTTTTCTCTCTCTCTCTCTATTTCTCTCTTTCTCCCCGTCTCTCTCTCTAATTTTTTTTCACGACAACAAACTCTTTTTATAGATAAAGAGTTTGATTTCCCCCCAAAATCCATCAAAAACTAGGTTTAAGACTCCCAAAATAACTCAAATTAAGATCTGGGTAATTTTGACCATTAGATGTTAATCAAACGGTCCAAAAACTACTCAAAAATCTCTTAAAATAACCCAGATTAAGTCGGATTTAATGCCAACCGTTGGATCAATCGTTGGATCAAATCTGGGCCGTCCGATCACGTTGAAAGAAGGCTTCTGCTATAGTTTAACTTCGGGATGAATATCAGCCATTAGATCTCGACTAGGAGTTGCGGATGCCATCCATCAGTGCCTTCTTTTCGGTCGTCCGATTGAATTTCAGTGAATACCGCCCGTTGGATCAGCCAAAATTCCCAAATTGCCCTCCATGGACCATGCGCGAGCCCGGTGTTGCATGGACCACCGCATTCTTCAGCCAATCAGAGTGCACCTCTTGTTGTGAAATGCCCAAAATACCCTCGAGATGGTCCATCGTGCGCTGCGAAAAATGCTGACGTCATCTTGACGTCAGCATTGCATCGATTTTTTTTTTTTTGAAATTTAATTCTGGGCTCATTTGAAGTCCATTTTGTCTGAAATTTATTTCATCTGAACCAAAAAAATAAGATCTTCATATTGGTGGCCTTCTTTCCTACACAAGATTAATAAAAATATTAATTTTTAAAGAAATAGATTAATTTATTTTATAATTTAATACTTTTATTAGTATATTTTTGCCACTTATCACACCCCCCAACTTAATCATTGCTAGTTCCTTAGTAATATTTTATTTAATACCATGTTTCAATAAGATTATCCATCACAAAGATAAAATCTAGGATTAAAGGTCAAAAAGTTTAGAAAATACTGCTAACTAAGCATTGAGCTTCAGAAGCAAATTTTTCAGTCATTATAATTAAAAACTTTCTTAGAGTACATCAAAGATCTATAGCACTTGTGTTCGTGATGACTAACTTTAGCATTTCAGTATTAAATTAAAAGAACAAAAGTATCCTCTCTTATCACCTATTTTGGTTAATTTTCTATACATTCTCAATTTTATACTCATGAATTAAGGTAGCTTTCACACTGCCTTTTTTTTTTTTTATGCTGAGCATCCTGGCCTTCCCTTCACCGTTTTACGTGAATTTTCACACTTGACCTAGGTGCAGAGACCCAGTTACTAGGCTTTGGGCAATCCACATATACTCTATCTTTTGTACTTTATTTATAGGCAGGTAGCTCTTTCCTTAAATTCAAGTTTTTTTGATTAGAATGTATATTAATTACTAACTTTCAGTGATAATTGAATCCGCAGTTGGCCTTATAATCAATACGTACTTTACCTTATTAGTGTGCATGTGCAATTAAAAATGCTAATAGTCTTTTAATGACCTAAGTAGGCTGCTAAAAGTTGACCAACTAATCTACTTCTTTAACTCATTACATTCATTAGCAAATAATTCTATCTTTTATCACTTATCCAGTTTATCTTGCTCAAGATTTTCTTCTTGACACATGGTTTTTTTTTTTTTTTTTTTTTTTTTTAACTTATTCTACATTGTCTTAAAGGAGAAAGAAAAATAAAGGGTGCAATAAAAGATAGGAAGGAATACACCTGATTTGGTTCAGTCTGGTTCTTTGGAGCTTTGAAATTTTGCTTGAGTTCTCATTGATTTTTCTGCAAAATTGAAAATACACACCAGAGCAGTAAAAGAGCAACAACAAATTACTTAAGAAATAAAAGAAAAGAAAAATGATCAAAACTAAAAAGAAAAGAAACAACCTATCTAGTAGTTCTGATTTATAGTCTTCAGCTTGACTTTCTTTGAAGTTCTAAAGTGGATCAATCTGGTGCCACTTCAATTGGAAATACTTTCATGTTTGATTGAGTCCCTCTTTCAATTTGACATTGCTCGCTTTTATAGTCTCAAACCTATTTTCTATAGAATTCTCATATAATGGATTGTCAATAATATCAATTAGAAAACAAGTTTGATTATCATCAGTTTGTTTAGTATCTTTGAAAATATTAAAAGTAACTTGTTCATCTTGGACTCTAAGAATTAATTTTTCTTGTTGAACATCTATTAAAGCTCCTCCAGTAGCTAAAAAGGGTCTCCCTAAAATAAGAGGGTACATCATAATCTTCTTTCATATCAAGAACAATAAAATCAATAGAAAAAATAAACTTGTTTACCTTTACCAAGACATCCTCCACTATACCTCTTGGATATTTGATGGATCTGTCGGCTAATTGAAGAGTAATAGTGGTAGGCTTTGGTTCTCCTAGACCCAGCTTCCTGAAAATAGAAAAAGGCATGAGATTAATGCTTGCTCCTAAATCACATAAAACTTTATCAAAACTACAATCACCAATAATGCAGGGGATAGTAAAACTCCATGGATCTTTTAACTTCTATGGTAATTTATTTTGAAGTATTGCTGAGCATTCTTCATTCAAATTTATTCTCTCATGCTCCTTCAGCTTTTTCTTATTTGTTAAGATTTCTTTGAGAAACTTGGCATACCTGGGCATTTGAGTAATAGCATCTACAAAAGAATATTAATATGTAAATTCTTTAAAATTTTGAAAAAGTTAGAAAATTTCTTATCTGGATGCTGTATTTGTCTCTCTGGAAATGGTAGTGGCGGCACGTAGGGCTTCACATTTGGATCAGCAAATCATATACCTGAAGACCATCCATCTACTGGTTGTATTGGTGACTGACGAATTTTAGTTGATGGTTCCTTATTTATAGTTGGCTCTTTAGTCTCATTTCTTCTGATGTGGCTCCTCCAACTTTGTACCACTTCTTAGGATGATAGCATTGACTTGCTCCCTTGGATTTGGTCTCCGTATTGCTTGGCAAGGATCCCTTGAGGTCTCTCGGAAGATTATCTTAGCCATTTGACCTATTTGCATCTCCAAGTTTCGAATTGCTGCTGTTTGGTCCTGCCTAAGTTTGGCTTCCAAATTTTTTATAGTTGCTTCTTGGTTTTGCATAAATTTGACCATCAGCTCTTCCATGTTGGACTTCTTTTCAGGTACTTGGAATCCCGAGGGGTGGCTGTTGTGCTGCATTTTGATTGCTCCATGAGAAATTTGGATGCTGCCTCCACCCTTGATTGTATGTGTTGGAGTAGGGATTGTTTTGTTGCGGCCTGAAAAAATTACCAATATAATTAGCTGTATCAGTTATTTTAGCAAAAGGATTACCTGTTTGGCAATTGCTCGTATCGTGTCCTCCTCCACACAGGTCACAAGTAATGCTCTGAACATGCATAGCTGTTCCCTTTAAGTTGTTGACTTCGGCTCTAAGGGCTGCAATTTCAGCTAGTAAGGTTGGCACGCAATCTACTCCCTGCACAGCTGCTAGTCTTTTTGGCATCATACGTTCTGTCTGCCATTGATAGCTATTTGATGCCATCTCATCGAATCAGATCAAAAGGCTTCTTCCTTCCATTTTTTGGTTAATGGTTCCTCCTGCTGCTGCATCAATCATAGAATCGATTAGTAGGAGATAAACCATTATAGAAAGTTTGTACTTGAAGCCATATGGGTAGTTGATGATGTGGACATCTCCTCAGCAGTTTCTTGAAATGCTCCCAAGCCTCATATAGTGTCTCCATGTCCATCTGCATAAAAGAAGTGATATCGTTGCGCATCTTAGGCAGTCTTGGAAGGTGGAAAGTACTTGGCTAAGAATTTTTGGGCTAGGACATCCCAAGTTGTGATAGAACCTGCAGGAAGAGAATGAAGCCAACTCTTAGCTTTGTCCCATAAAGAGAAAGAAAATAACCTTAATCTAATAGCATCATCCGACATCCCCATTAATTTTAAAAGTATCACAAAGTTCAAGAAAATTAGAAATATGGGCATTCAGATCATCATGCACGTGTCCACTGAATTGGACAGTTGATTGAATCATCTTAGGATCATCGTCGAATTTTATTTCGAAGTTGTTTGCTCGTACAAGCGTGATCTTTTGATGCTCGAAGCTGCATCGACTACAGATGGTATGTGATGTAATCATTTAATAGGATGATGTACTGGTTGAATAGCTTCATGCTGTCCTTCGATCGCCATATCCAATCCTAGATTGATGTCGTTAGGATCTTCAGCTGCCATGTTTCTCTTCTTGTTGTAGTCTTCTAATAGGTCCTTTCAATTTCTGGATCTAGAAGGTAGTAAGTTACTATGTCCAGTACGTGTCATGCACTGAAATTTTTTTTTTAAATAATAATAAAAATTAAAAATAAATTTTTAAAGTAAAGCTAGGATCAAAATTTTAATATTATTTTAGACACAATCTTTCCGACAACGGTGCCAAAAACTTGATGCATGCTAATTTATAGCTATGGCAAGTGCACCAGTCGATCAAGTAATAAAGTGAATGAGTAGAGTATCATCCCTAGAGGATTGAAAAATAAGTACTGAAAAAGCTCTTTCCTATGCTTTATTTAGAAGATCGATTTATGAGAATAAAAAAAATTAAAGAAAATAAAAAAAATAATTAAAAATTTTTAATTAAATAGAGAGAGTGTAAATTATTAGGGTTTTAAACTCAAGAGTAATGGATTACTAAGAGAATCGGTTCACCAACTCATTCAATACAATATTCAGATTTTTAGATTAATTTTATTTTATGTGACGGTGGAGTCTCCTAATTTATTCACTACCCTTTGGTCCAAGCATAGCAAAACTATTAATATTTATTAATTACCTTTTGGTTCAGGTGTAATTTAAATAAATATTAATGAAGGAAAATCCTGATTTTTTGGACCAGGTCCGTTCAGATCTGATCAGATCAAGAGATATATTTCAAAATTTTTTTTCTTTGATCTAAATCAAATCTAAGATGTTTCAGATCTAATTATTATTATTTTAAAAATTAAATAAAATCTAGATAAATTAAATTAAATTTAATTTACCTTGATATGGATAATCCTATTATCCGTTGATGATCCTGTATACAGCGGAAGGTTCTGGATCTAGCCATGCAAGTGCCTGGCCTCTACCGGTATCCACTCAGGCTGGATCTGAAGATCCTCTTCTTTTCTATCACGTCTTCAGAAATCAGATCTGAATTTGATCTAGAGGATCTTCAAAATTTCTTTTGAAGATCAACAGTCGTCCTTTGCAGCAGCGCAGCCTTCTAGCTTTTAGTCGCCTTTCTCTTGTCTAGATTGCACCTAACCAAGGTCCAAAACCCTTTTGGATGTGGAGAGGAGAGGGAGAAGGTGGTTTGGCGTGGAGGAAGAAGGGAGAGGCAGCCTTGGGGCATGGGAATTGTGATTCCTTTCAATCACTTCCAATCACAATCTGGGTTGGGCGCAGGGTCTTCTTTATAGACTAAGCGTGATCCAACTCCTCTTCTTCCCAACCAATCATAACTCTTTGTGAAATTAGATTTAAATCTGATTGGTGAGAATAGAGTCCCCTGGATTCCTCCTTAGAGGGTGCCTAAGACCAGTCAAAGTTGGTTCTTAGGAGAACTCTAATTGGAATCCAAAAAGAGATGGAGTCCTTGTCCAACAAGGACTCCTAGGCGCCTCCAACTTAGGCACACGCCTAGGGTGGCATGCCCTTCTCCTTGTCAGGTTCTGGTAGAGGGACAAGCCCCCACCAACTCTCCAATAGGTGCATGACATATGGTCAAAAGTCAAAGTGTTTATGGTCAACATTTGACCAGTCAAAGGTAGACTTTTGACCAAAGTCAAAGAACAAGAAATGGCAGGTGACCAAAAATATGAGTAATGTCTTACAAAAAAGACAACCTTTTTTACTTGGACAACCTCCAGTGAAACCATATGAAGGCCTTTGATTGAGCACAAACTCCTTTGGCTCAGGCAAGAGAACCTATTTATGATAGCAAAAGAGAGACGTTTGGTTCAATCGAGTGCTAGCACAATTTTCTTGAACCTAATTGAATCTCATTCAGATCAATTGAACTGGGACCATTCAATTGATGATCACAATTCAAACCCTTGTTTGTGTGACCCAGTTAGGTTCAGTTTTATTGGTAATGGGATATGTTATGATCTCTATCATCAACATCATCGAAACTCCTTTCGATGGATCAGAACTCTTCTGATTCGAACAGCTAGAATGATCGATCATCTAAATCATTCTAATTGCTCCCAAAATCCACCAGTGACACCTAGCAGTATATGGTGGCAACCATCAGAGTGAATGTGAAACCTCTTGGTGAGCTACCTGTGTGATTAAGTCTTCTATCTTGAGCCCCGATCAGATTAGGGTTAAGGTAAACTCGTCAAACCCTAGTTTCTATCATATGATGTAATCATTCGATTGAGTCGATGTTAAATCTAAATAGAAACTCTTTCTATTATTTCACTCTGCCATGGCATGGACTTCTGGACTTATTCTCATGATCATCATATAGGGCCTGCTCCTCTACCACCCGAGTAGATAGATTCCATCTTGATTCCATCCAGTTCCTACAATGAACATGTTATAGCCAAATACACCTCAGGGTTTCGAATGGCTAGGAGACGAGTAATGGTGTAGTCAAACTATAACACCCTCAAAGTGAACTGCCGATGCACCTCAAGATCAAAGAACCAGACACACTACTGAGCTCGAGTCAGTCATTGAGAGAAAGTAGACTCCTAATGACTACTTGAAGTGGTCACGCTCAGTGCCCTCGTTCTCTAACGAGTACCTGTACTCTCGCTCCGATGTCTCCACACCGTAGACTAAGACTCATCTACTAAAAGAAGGATTGTACACCAACCTCCGGATCAATCACCATCTCGTGATGATTCTATGGTCGAAGCATTTTATGAGTTAACAATGATTATTCATGTCTTAAATTTTCAACTCTTAGAAATATGAATTATCATTACCATTAACTCAAAGGATGTATCACAGACACTAAATATACATATATGATAGAAAATAACCCATTTTATTGATATTAGTCAAAATTATAATTTTGCCCTTAGAAGTGTATTACAAGTGTCAGTCAATTCTAGCTTCTAAGGCACATATATCTAACAATTAATGCATTAGGTTTTATGAAACCCTCTAATTAAAATACGCTGCATCCAAAGCGTACTAAAATTTTTGCATGCATATGAATTCTAATTTGATTTATAATACAAGGTATATAATCAAGAAGCATTAACATAGATGTACTTGGTCCGTAGCATCTATGTTCATCAGATCAATTAGAAGATGGTCAGTAATCTAAAAACATTAAGATCAAATTTATATACTCATAAATAAAATTTAAAAATAAATCATACTGAATATTGCATCAAAAGAGTGGCTACACCTTAGCCTTAGTAAAAAAAAATTTAATTCATGATAACAAGTTCAAAAATAGCAAATAAAATAAAAAGCATAGAGAAATTGGACTGTTTTAATTGCTGAAATTGATGTCTGCTGCTCTTGATGTGGGAACTTGGCGAAGATGAAGAGGCTCCTTAATCGATATCTTGATCGTCGAAAGAAATCAAAAATTCTTTTTTATTTCTCATAAATTACTCTTCTCTTTCTACCTCTCTCCTCTCTCTTTCTCTCTCTCTCTCTCTTTTTCTCCCTCTCTCTCTATTTCTCTCTTTCTCCCTGTTTCTCTCTCTGATTTTTTTTCACAACAACAAACTCTTTTTATAGATAAAGAGTTTGATTTCCCTCCAAAATCCATCAAAAACTAGGTTTAAGACTCCCAAAATAACTCAAATTAAGATCTAGGTAATTCTGGCCATTAGATGTTGATCAAATGGTCCAAAAATTACTCAAAAACTCCTTAAAATAACCCAGATCAAGTCGGATTTAATGCCAATCATTGGATCAAATCTGGGCCGTCCGATCGCGTAGAAAGAAGGCTTCTGCTATAATATAACTTTGGGATGAATATCAACCATTGGATCTCGATCGGGAGCTGCGGATGCCATCCATCAGCACCTTCTTTTCGACCGTCTGATTGAATTTCAGTGAATACCACCCGTTGGATCAGCCAAAATTTCCAAATTGCCCTCCGTGGACCATGCGCGAGCCCGGTGTTGCATGGACCACCACGTTCTTCAGCCAATCGGAGTGTGCCTCTTATTGTGAAATGCCCGAAATACCCTCCAGATGGTCCATCATGCGCCATGAAAAATGCTGACGTCAGCATTGTATCGATTTTTTTTTTTTTGAAATTCAATTTTGGGCTCATTTGAAGTCCGTTTTGCCTGAAATTTATTTCATCCGAATCAGAAAAATAAGATCTTCACATTGGTGGCCTTCTTTCCTATACAAAATTAATAAAAATATCAATTTCTAAAGAAATAAATTAATTTATTTTATAATTTAATACTTTTATTAGTATATTTTTACCACTTATCAAGCACAAGAAGGCTATGTAATTAGTTTTCTTAAGAATCATTATAACATTCTTTATAAAAGAAATAAAATTGCAAGTGATTTTCTTATTAACGGTCTTTACCAGTTACATATTGGATGTGATCTATTTTTTAATATCAAGCCAAAATGTGAATGCCATAAAAAAAACGGACCCAGGATAGTCCAAAACGTAGTATCATATGGTACCTTAGACCTAGGTCATAAGCAAAATATAGGATTAACAAATTGGAAAAATTGGACTATTGATTCATAACTTTCGAGTCTATCCAATTTGTGATATTTCATTTGGTCTTTTTTTTTCATGGCAAAATAATTAAACTCCCTTTTATGGGACTGGGGAAGAGGCCACGGATTTACTTGCCTTTAGTACATACTTAATGTGTGCGGCCCATTTGATATGCGACTAGAGCGCAGATTTTAGTTACATTCCATAACCCTTTGCTATTAATGTTATCTCCGGATGAGCTATGATGCTATCTTAATAATATACAAGTCTGAAGCCTTTTGAAAAGTTCAAAGAATTCAGACATGAAGTAGAAAAACAAACTGGAAAAACCCATTAAGGTTCTTCGATCAGATCGAGGAGGTGAATACCTTAGCCGGGAATTCCTAGACTATCTTAAGGAAAAATGGCATAGTCTCTCAATGGACTCCACCAGGAACACCTCAACTCAACGGGGTTTCAGAATGGAGAAATCGGACTCTATTGGATATGGTTCGATCCATGATGAGCTTCACAGACCTCCCTGATTTTCTTTGGGGACACTCATTATTAACTTCAATCTATATCTACTGAATAGGGTTCCCTCTAAAACCGTTCCTACCACACCGTATGAGATATGGCACGGTAAGAAACCAAGTCTGAGTCATCTCAGAATTTGGGGTTGTCCGGCTCATGTCAAAAGACAACAAGCGGACAAGTTAGAGTTTAGGTCCTTTAGAGCTCGATTCATAGGATATCCTAAAGAGTCATTAGGATACTATTTCTACATTCCAGAAGACCACAATGTGATTGTGAGTCGACATGCCATATTTCTTGAAAAATAGTTTATTCAAGATAGCGGCATTGGAAAGCAGATTAAGCTTGATGAGAAAGTCTCACAAGCAGAAACGAGCTAAGGACCAAGTGGAACCAAATCAGGTTGAGCCAATAAGAACACTACCTCCTCCACCTCGTAGATCGGAAAGAGTTTTCCCGTCCCCCTGAAAGATACTTAGGTATTATTTCAGAGGATGTAGAGGAAATGTTCCTCATAGGTAATGGTGCTCATGGTGATGATCCCAAAACCTACAACGAGGCGATATCAGATATCGACTCCGAGAAATGGCTTAGAGGCAATGAAGTCAGAAATTGACTCGATGCACTCAAACCAAGTCTGGACCTTGGTAGATCCACCAGAAGGTATAGTACCTATTGGGTGTAAATGGATCTTCAAGAGAAAGATTGGTGCAGATGGGAATGTGGAGACATTCAAGGCTAGACTGGTGGCAAAAGGTTATAGTCAACGCGAAGGCATTGACTATCAGGATACCTTTTCCCCAGTAGCTATGCTAAAATCCATCCGCACATTGCTTGCCTGTTGCAGCCTATTTCGATTATGAAATATGGCAAATGGACGTGAAAACGGCATTCCTAAATGGATATCTTGAGGAAGATATCTATATGGAACAGCCGCTAGGTTTCACATCCAGTGATACTGATCACAAGGTTTGCAAGCTGCAAAGGTCCATATATGGACTTAAGCAAGCATCTCGGAGCTGGAACACTCGTTTCAATGATGTGATCAAAAAGTTTGGTTTCATCAAAAATGAAGAGGAACCATGTGTTTTCAAAAGGGTCAGTGGGAGCGCTGTTGTCTTCCTCGTATTGTACGTGGATGACATCCTCCTTATTGGGAATGATATTCCCATGTTGACATCAGTCAAGATGTGGTTGTCCAAGGAATTCTCCATGAAAGACCTAGGTGAAGCATCCTTTATTCTAGGAATTAAGGTCTATAGGGATAGACCGAATAGGATGCTAGGACTTTCACAGAAGATGTACATAGAGGAAGTACTAAAGAGGTTTAGTATGGAAAACTCTAAGAGGGGATTAATACCCTTCAGACATGGTATTCATCTTTCCAAGAAGATGTGCCCCTAGCACACCTGAGGAAATAGAACGCATGAGCAAGATCCCTTATGCTTCTGCAATAGGGAGCCTCATGTATGCCATGCTATGTACACGACCTGATATAGCCCATGCTGTGAGTGTCACAAGCAGATATCAGTCAAATCCAGGTGAAGAACACTGGACTTCTGTGAAATGTATCCTTAAGTACTTGAGAAGAACTAAGGATATGATGTTGGTCTTTGGTAATGGAGAACTCCAAGTCCAGGGATACACAGACTCGGACTTCATGTCCGATATAGATGATCGAAAGTCGACATCTGGAAGTCTGTTTGTGTGCAATGGTGGAGCTGTCAGCTGGAAGAGTTCCAAGCAAACTGTGATAGCAGATTCCACCATGGAAGCAGAATATATAGCTGCATCAGAGGCTGCAAAGGAAGCATTCTGGTACAAGAAGTTTGCTGCAGAAATTGGAGTAATGCCATCAGATGCCATTCCTCTTTACTGCGACAACAATGGCGCCATAGCCCTTGCTAAGGAGCCGAGGTCTCACCAGAAGTCCAAGCACATTGAGCGGCGATACCATCTCATCCGCGATTACCTTGAGAAATACGTTCGAGGTCAAGAGAGTCAACTCCGCAGATAATGTGGCAGACCCACTTACAAAGCCGTTGGGCCAGCAGAAGATCGAAGCCCACCTTGAGAAGATGGGACTTAGACTTGTAGCCAATTGGCTTTAGGACAAGTGGGAGATTGTTAGATATATGTGCCCTAGAAGCCAGAATTGGCTGACACTTGTAATACACTTCTAGGGGCAAAATTATAATTTTGACTATAATCAATAAAATGGGTTATTTTCTATCACATATGTGTATTTAGTGTCTGTGATACATCCTTTGAGTTAATGGTAATGATAATTCATATTTTCAAGAGTTGAAAATTTAAGACATGAATAATCATTATTAACTCATAAAATGCTCCCGACCATAGGATCATCACGAGGATGGTGATTGATCCGGAAGGTTGGTGTACAATCGCTTCTCTTTAGTAGATGAGTCTTGAGTCTACGGTGTGGAGACACCGGAGCGAGAGTACAGGTACTCGTTAGAGAACGAGGGCACTGAGCGTGACCACCTCGAGTAGTCATTAGGGAAGTCTACCTTCTCGTCAATGACTGACTCGATGCTGCAGTAGTGTGTCTGGTTCTTTGACCTGAGATGCATCGGCAGTTCACCTTGAGGGTGTTATAGTTTGACTACACCATTACTCGGTCTCCTAGCCATATGGAACCCTGAGGTGTATGTTGGCTATAGCATGTTCATTGTAGGAACTGGATTGCATCAAGATGGAATCTATCTACCTCGGTGGTAGAGGAGCAGCCCTATGATGATCATGAGAATCAAGTCCTGAGAAGCCCATGGCCATGGCAGAGTGAAATAATAGAAAGAGTTTCTATTTAGATTTTCACATTGGACTCGAATCGAATGATTACATCATATGACAGAGACTAGGGTTTGACGAGTTCACCTTAACCCTAATCTGATCGGGGCTCAAGATAGAAGAACTTGAATCACACAGGTAGCTGCACCAAGAGGTTTCGCATTTTCAGCTCTGATGGGTTGCCACCATATACTGCTAGGTGTCACTGGTGGATTTTGGGAGCAATTAGAATGATTTAGATGATCGATCATTCTAGCTGTTCGAATCAGAAGAGTTCTGATCCATCGAAAGGAGTTTCGATGATGTCGATGATAGAGAGATCATGACATATCCCATTACCATACAGAACTGAACCTAACTGGGTCACACAAACAAGGGTTTGAATCTGGTGATCATCAATTGAACTGATCTAGTTCAATTGATCTGAATGAGATTCAATTAGGTTCAAGGAAATCGTGCTAGCACTCGATTGAACCTAACGTTCTTCTTTTACTATCATAAATAAGTTGTCTGACTGAGCCAAAGGAGTTTGTGCTCAATCAGAGGCCTTCATATGGTCTGACTGGAGGTTGTCCAAGTCAGAAAAGGGTTGTCTTATTTTGTGACATTTGAGACATTACCTGCCATTTTTGGTCACCTGCCAATTTCTTGTTCTTTTGACTTTGGTCAAATGTTGACCTTTGATACTTTGACATTTGACCATGTGTCATGCACCTATTGGAGAGCTGGTGGGGGCCTTGTCCCCCTGCCAGAAATGGAGCAGGAGAAGGGCGCACGCCAAGGGTGGCGTGAGCCCAGTAGGAGGCGCCTAGGAGTCCCTGTTGGACAAGGACTCCATTCCTTTTTGGATTCCAAGGATTCTCCTAAGAACCTTGTTTGACTGGTCTTAGGTGCCCTCTAAGGAGATTTAGAGGGATCCATCTGAGGAATCAGGGGATCTCTATTCCACCAATCAGATTTAGATCTGATTTTCACAAAGGGTTGTGATTGGTTGGGAGGAAGAGGAGTTGGATCACAAGTAGTCTATAAATAAGACCCCTGCGCCCTAATTTAGATCTCAAGCCAATTCCCATGCCCCAAGGCTGCTCCTCTCTCTCCTCCATGCCTATCTTTCTCCTCTCTCTCCTCTCCACGTCCAAAAGTTTTGGGCTTAGGTTGGTGCGATTCCAGATCAAGAGAAAGGCGATCAAAAAGCAAGAAGGCTGCGCTGCTGCAAAAGGACGACTGCTGATCTTCAAAAGGAGTTTTGAAGATCCTCCAGATCAGATCCAGATCTGATTTTTGGAGGATGTGATAGAGAAGAAGAGGATCTCCAGATCCAACCCGAGTGGATACCGGTAGAGGCCAGGCGCTTGCGTGGCTAGATCCAGAACCTTCCGCTGCTGCATCAGGATCATCAACAGGGTAATAGGATTACCCAAATCAGGTAAATTAAATTTGATTTAATTTATCTTTTATTTTTATTTTATTTTTTTTTAAAATAATAAATCAGATCTGAAACATATCAAGATCTGATTAGATCAAGAGAAAAATTTTTGAAATATATCTCTTGATCCAATCAGATCTGAACGAACTGACCAAAATGATTTCTTCAACTGGTATCAGAGGTTTGCCCATGTAAATCAGACCCAAAGTGGGACCTAGTTGCTCGAACAGTGCATGGGCCGACGTTTGACCAGTTTGACCATTAAGGAATTCAGAGGGGTTCTCATCTAATTAGATCAGATGATGTCATCCCACCAATCAGATTTAGATCTGATTGCATAAAAGATCGTGATTGGTTGGGATGATGTAGCACTGCATAATGTAGTAGGATCTATATAAACCCTGTCTGCGCCTAGAATTTTGATTTCTAGTCCATTGCCCACGCCATAAGACTGCTCCTCTTCATCCTCCATGCTATCTTCAGGTCTTCTCTCTCCTATCCATGCCCAAGAACCTTTGGGCTTCGATTTTGTGCGATCCAAGCAATAGAAAGGTGATGAAAAATGAAGAAGACAGCACTGCTGCAAGAGACGACACCCAATCTTCAAAAGGAATTTTGAAGATCTTCCAAATCAGATCCAGATATGATATTTGGAGAAGTGATAAAGAAGAAGAAGATCTCCAGATCCTACCTGAGTGGATACCAGTAGATCCTACCCGATCTTAAAGTTAGCAATAGTATTTTTTCTTGTTTATTATTTTTATTATTTTGTTAGTTTATTAAAAAATTCAAAGGATCAAAAAGGATGGTCTTTAGAGCACTCAATAGAGCAAAAAAGGGTTAACGATGTTGTTTCTTATTGATTATTTTTAATTATTATTTTTTTATTAATTCACTAGTTTGCTTGAGAAGAAACTAAGAGAAGTGAGCTAGGAAAGGTGAGTTGCATATTTTTTTTGGTTTGTTTTGAGTTGCATATTTTTTTTGGTTTGTTTAATCATTCATTATACTTTATATTCCTTCATTAGTTTAATGAAATGATGCTGATGCAAATTCGACAACTTTTAGATTTTTTGGTTCATCATACGAGAAGCCGTATTTGGTTTCTCATCAGATATATATCTGTGTTTAGATAGCCTTCCACTCCATCTACTCCTTCCGCTCTATCTATCTTTTTCTTTGGTTTATTTAATCATTCATTATACTTTGTATTTTCTCATTATTTTTTTTAAAAAAACTAACTTCTCTTTCATTGTATAGAGATGAGATAGTATTATCATTGAAGAAAAAAATGCATATCAGATAATTTAACTTTAAGCAATTTATATTTTTTGCTATAATAATCATTTTATTTAATTATGATATGTGTGTAAGTTTATAACATGGAAATGCAATATTGACTTTTTGATTTTCAGTACAAGTGAAGAAGAGTTTTGAAAAAAAATTGATCAATGTATAAGTTTCTAAAATAATATTATATATCATATATCAGGACTCGTGGCTGTGTGACCAGTTGGGCTTGTTGTTCCAACCATCACATCAAGTAATTCTATCAGTAAACTCTTATACTTATTTTAAGTTTTCATATTTAGAAGCTTCACATATTTAGGCTAGGCTTGAGTCGTGAAAGGGGATCTAGGGGCTAAAAATTCATTCTAACCATCCATTGATGGATTGAGGTGTCTATAGTTTCATATTATCAAATGAAATGTATAAGAATAATCTACTCGAGAATTAGTGGAGGATATCAAAAGATATGCTTTCATTTCAAAAGATACATCACTATATCGAAACTTATGAATAATATTTTATTTTTTTATTTCATGATGCTGGAATATTTGGCTCTGATCCACTAGCTGCTGGAGATGAGCAAGAGGATGAGGAGGATGTTACTTGATTTTTTTTTATTTATATATAATTTTGATACATCATTATTCTATGTGCTATAGTGGAGTAGCGAGGAGTATGCTTGTAGGCGATAGAGGGCCTGGTAGAATCGGGCCATCCAGCAGGATCCGATCAGGCACACATATGGCTCCATCGGCATATATGTTGTGGTTGATGGACTATTAAGAAATTTATACCAAAACTCTTCATTGGAACTATAAAAATTTTTATATGTATGCTTTAATTTATTTAATTTTATTATTTACTTATTGTAGATACAGCAACTGGATCATCCACCAAGCTAGTTATAGTTGTGGGAGGCCACACACCGGTATAGGAGGACTAGTGATTATTTAGATTTTAGATCATGGCAAATCATGGTAAAAATTTTAAATTATATTTATTAAATTATTATAGGATCTAATATATATATTAGAACTAATGTATTTCTGAACTATATAGGCGGATTATGCGGAGTACATCATTGTACAGTATGGCGATGATCCGTCCACTTAGCCTATCCTTGATCTTAAGGGATAGCTCAGGGTCATCGAAGAGATAAGTAGGAGCCGGGTCATAGGATTCGGCCATAACCTCGATCCTCTAGCGGCTCAATTCTCTTTGGCATCCTCATAAGTCTTGACATCCCAGATTTGAAGTGATACCCACGTGAAGAAGGTCGTGTAGAGGCTTTTGAGCTAGCAATCTTAGAGTGTCCAGGATGCCATCCATGATGCGGTCATGAAGGATCTTCAAGATCCATGGCTGTATGACCAGCTAGACTCGTTATTCCAGCCATCTTATTAGGTAATTCTATTAATAAATTTTTTTACTTATTTTAAGTTTTCATATTTAGAAGCTTCACATATTTTGACTAGGCTTAAGTCGGAAAAGAAGATCTAAGAATAAAAAATTCAATCTAACCATCTAATTGATGGACCGGAGGTGTCTATAGTTTTGTATCATTGAATGAAATATGTAGAAATAATCTGTTCAAGAATCAGAGGAGGATATCGAAAAATACCCCTCCTATCCAAACTTATGAATAATATTTTATTATTTTTTATTTCAGGATGCTAGGATATCACCTCTCATCCATCAGTTGCTGGAGATGAGTACGAGGATGAAGACGTTATCTGATTTTTTTTTTTGATTTGTATATCATTTTGATACTTATAAAGCAGTATCATAATGTAAAATTATATAATTTATATTTTTAATATAATATAATTAATTTTATATTTATAATTATTTTAAATAGTTATTATCTTATTTTTAACAAGTTTTAAAAAATATTATTATTTATTAATATATTTTAAATTATTTAATTATAATTTTTTAAAAAATTAAAAACTATTAGCGATGGCATTAGCGATGCAAAATGCCATCACTACTAATTTTTTGAAAAAAAACTAGAAAGATATTAACGATGGTAGTAGCGATAAAATTACTATCACTAATAGTTTTTTAAATTTTTAAAAAATTTAAAAATTATTAGTGTTGGCATTAGAGACTAGGATGCCATCCTTAATATATTTTTAAATTTTTAAAAAAATAAAAAATTATTTATGATAGTATTAGTGATAAAAATATAGTTGCTAATAAATTTTTACTAATTTAATTAATAAAAATTAAAATTTTTAGCGACAGCATCTTTGTCGCTAATGTCGTTGCTAATTACATTATTAGTGATGGTAATAGTGGCCATCGATAATGGTAATTAGCGACAAAGGTATATCCATCAGATTTTTAGTGATGGCTAGCCATCATTAATGCTATTAGCGACAACAAACTGACTATTAGCGATGACAATTAGCCATCGTTAATAGTTAATTTTCTTTTAGTGTAAAGATTGTTAGTTAGCATCTACTATATATCAGAAGAATAATGATTCTCATGCAATAGTACATAATAATGTGTTGGTCTGCTAGTTCACTGATTTAGGCATTATCTAATTCTCATCTAGCAGTATGTCATAATCTCAGTACATGAAAATGTGAAGAAAGCTCATATCTACCATTAAAAAATAAGGCATTGTAAGTTTCTTTACACCTTTAGCCATGAGGTGGCTATAAGTAGTTGTTTGTGATGTAATAAACTATCCAAGCTTACCCAACATTGCAATTTTCTTTGTATCTTTAACCATGATGTAGCCACAAGCAATTGTCTGTGATGTAACAGACCATCCAAGCTTGACCATATAACAACAAGAACATAAATGCATCACCTCTATTTAGGGCCATATCGCACAAATAGTCATCATAGCCTCTTCGAGCCCTCGACTGCCTCCTAGAGCTGCAAACTAGGAGTAGAATTTTTTTAAAAAATTCATATGCTCGCATAGTCTAGTCATCTGGCAAGCTCTAAGTCTATATGTGCGAGATGCGCATCCTGACCATCTCCATTTGTAATGATGTCCTTTACTTCTATAATTATACTTTTGGGAATGCTGCACTCTTAGTTCAAGAATGGGCTCATTATTTCTGTAAGAGATGTGTTAATAGAGAAATGCTTGATATGGATACAATAGTCATCCATTTATATAGGAGTGGATTTATGCCAAACTACAAGTTTTGGTACCTGCATGGGGAGATGTGGGAGACAATATGAGCAGACAGGAGGCTCTGCTTGTCCAACACATTTGTTGATATGCAAGAGCTTAATGGTGACAGGCTCAAGTAGATGATTAGCACATTTGGTGGTTTGATCTGATTATCAGTGGAAATCCATATTATAATCTTTCAAGTAGCAACTTCCATAGCCATGATGGAGTATAGAGGTTGCTATAGTTATAGTTTTACGTAGCCTCTAGGGGGTAGTAATCCTATAGAGGGTAAGCATGGCTATAACCATAGGAACCCTATAGTCCATCATGGCTATAATGGTTGCAATCTAAAAGATTATTATATAGACATCGACTAATAACTAGATCAAACACACCAAATATGCTAATCATCTACTCAAGCCTGTCACCATTAAGCTCTAGCACATCACCAAGATTTTGGACAAGTAAAGCCTCCGAAGCCCTTGCAATTGTCTCCCATGTCTTGATCTCCATACAGATACCAATGCTTGTAGTTTGGCATAAATCTACTTTTATATAAATGGGCAACTATTGTATCACTATCAAGCATTTTTCTATTGCCACATTTTTTATAAAGATAACGAGCTCATCCTTGAATTGAGAGTGCAGTATTTTCAAAATCATAATCACAGAAGTACGGAACATGATTGCAAATGAGGATAGTGAAGACGTGCATCTCACACATGCGGACTTGAAGCATGCCAGATGAATAGGCTGCATGAGCACATCGAAATGGCATCTAGACAAATCCCATCCTAGAGTTTGACTCAAAAATTTAAAATTAATTAATTTAAATATTATTAATTTAAAAATATTTTTTAAAAAATTAACATCATCGGCCTTAGCGCATAGGGCATGCAAGGGCTGTATACCTTGCACACCAGTTGGGACTCGAGGCTCGAGCGTGCAGGGCATGCCCCGGCTCCGTATTTGCAATACTGTCCAGACCTTCCCTCTATTCGAGCGCTATGTATGCCGAGACCCGAGCATGCAAGATATGCCTTGGCCCCATGTTTGCAATGCTGCCTGGATCTTTCCTAGGTTCGAGTGCTCTACATGCCAAGATTCGAGCATGTAGGACACGTCTCGGCCCCATGTTTGCAAGGTACGCCTCAGTTCTAGTGCTCCACATGCCGAGACCCAAGTCTCATACTACTTCTAATTAAATTAATATTTAATTAATTAATTTTTTAATATCTAATTATACTTAATTAACATAATTTAAATAAAAAATTATCTTTTAGTGATGGTATTAGCCATTGCTAATACTATTGCTAATACTTACAATAGAAGATAGGCTATCGTATAGGACTGAGGCATGGGCTGGCATGCAGGGATTGAGGTGTGAGGAGCCATGTATAGGCTAGCAAGCAAGGATTGAGGTTTGAGGATGTGGCCATAGAGCTAATATACGCATGGATGGGAGCTCAGGATCAGACCGGTGAGGTAGGGGTTGCAAGGTGGGGTGCTGGGCTGGGGTAGCAGGGTAGGGGCCACAAAAGCGAGGGTGTGGGGACGTGCCAGGGGGAGGTGGGAGCTGGGGGATGCGGGCCAGGTTTAGCTAGGAGGAGGAGGCCAAGGCTCTAGAAGGTGGCCATGGTAATAGCGAGCCAAGAGGAGGCAGGTCGGCAGGAAGATGGGAGGCGGGTCAGTGTAGCCAGGGGGAGGGACGGGGGCTCGAGGAGGTGGCTCGGAGAGGCAAGCTGAGGGAGGTGGGTTGGGGGAGGTGGGTGGCAGCCAGGGGCTCGGGAAGGCGCCATGGAGAGGTAGGTCAAGGGGGGAGGTGGGAGGCGATCGGAGGCTGGAGGAGACGATCGTGGAGAGGTGAGCCAGAGGGAGGCAGGCTAGAGGGATGTCGGAGGTGGCTAGGTGCTCGCAGTCAAGAGCTTGGGGAGGCGGTCGGGGGGAGTCAGGTGGGTGTAGCTGGGGGAGGAGGTTCGGGGCTTGGGGAGGTAGTTGCATGAAAGGCAGGTCGGGGGGAGGTGGGAGGTGGCCGAAGCTCGATGAGGGGGCCGTGGAGAGGCGAGCTAGGGGGAGGTAGGCTAGGGACACATGGGAGGCGACCGGGGGCTCACGGTCGAGAGCACGAAAAGGCAGTCAGTGGGAGGTAGGCCAGGTGTAGCCAAGGGAAGGAGGCCGAGGGCTCGGGGAGGTGATAGGAAACATGCAGGATTTCTAGCTCTACTTTCAAATTTTTTTAAAAATTTAATATAATAAAATTAAAAATTAATCTAATTAATTTTTTAAGAGCTTTTGATCACATAAAAAATCCTACATATCAAAGATCTAAATGTGATATATATGCAATTAAAATCTGAAAAATTAAATTGCTAGCAGTAAAATAATTTTACTACTCTACGTGTTCAGAACATGATACTTCATGTAGGTAGCCGAATACCATAATTTAATCACCACCGGGGAGGTCTTCTCATCATGATGTAGCCACATAAGTTGTCTATCCTCCATGGATGATTCGCACGAGGCTCTGGTCCTGATTGACTTCTCTCGAGTGCTAACTCGACGATGGAAGCTTTGATGGCTGATCTTAATCGAACTCCTTTGATCTCACTCCATAGGCTCTTTGGACACTCTGGATCATTAGTAAAGATAGAGGAGAGGTAAAGGAGGCTATCCTAATTTTTTTGTGATTTTATGACACTTGTAGCTCACAAAAACACTCCCCAAACCCTAGATCGAAACCCTAAGTCTGCACTCACCCAGAACCCTGCGACTTACTCTCTTTGTATTTTTCCTCTCTTGGAATTTTTGAATTTAATTCTCTCATGAAGAAAGAAACTCATGGAAGGCTTTCTCTCTTTTGAAGTGTGCACATGCCCTAAGGAAATGCAATTTAAAAATGTGCCAAACCGAGTCAATGCCATGTGGAAGGATAAGGATAAGTTGTTACTCATTTAAATTCAAAATCCATTTGAATTTAAATGGTAACAACTTAATTCTTATCCTCTTGGGCATGAGAAAGGAGAGTATGCACCCTCTCTTGGGCATGGAGAAGTTCACGAGAAACTTTTTCTCATACAAATTCAAATGGGTGCAGAAGATGGTGAGGTGGCGCATGGGAAGACTAGTCAAACTACTCTCAAAATTTGTTATCCAATTAAACCCAATCCAAACCAATTTTGCCAGGCCTAATTAGATCAGATTAAACCTAACTCATTTAGACTTAATTAGAATTAGTTAAATTCTAATCAAATTAGAAATTGATTAAGTCCAACCCCTGATTAAATCAAGAATAAACCTCCTCAGTGATTAGGTCATCTTATAACCTAATCGGGTCAAATCCAACTGAATCTAATTCAATTAGAATAGATCCAAAACTCATTACTCAATTAAATGGAGTTAATTAGTAATCAAATTACTAATTAAATCTCTCATAAATATAGAGTCCAATTCCAGCGGGTGTTCGGGCAATAGAGTCTTATTAAAATAAAACTCTTGATTGAAGAGTCCCAAACTAGTAAAACTCTTGACCCCAATGTCCCAAATGAGTGGAACTCCTGATCATAGAGTTCTAGACTAGTAGGACTCTTAATCATAGAGTCTCAAAGAAGGACTCAGATTTCTAGTGCAGTAGGACTCTTGGTCACAGAGTCGCAGTCTAGTGGGATTCTTGACCATAGAGTCCCAATCCAGTGGGATTCTTCATTAGCCATTAGATTAGGTAGGAATCTCTAATATATATGACCCCATAGGTTTGAGCCTAAGTCAGTAGCATAAGAACCGGTTCTTGTATCAATCAAAGTGATCATCTAGCTATGGTACCTGACATCCAGATAGGTCGAATAGTAGCAATTGCAATAATTAGAACCTACGCAAATATGGTTACTGTATAATTCATCCCTTTGACCTCTATGTTTAAGATGACTCTAAGTTAAACTGTCAACTCTAAAAAGTACATCCATATCATGTCTCAATGCAATCAGTCCTATGACTCCTCATTAGAACTATCCTGGCTAAGATTTTGCTAAATTTAAATATAATTGAATACAACTCCTGAACCAAAGTGGTTAACCCTATCTTGATTCACACATCGACTCCTTAAGTACTTGACTATACCCAGAAACCTTCCATCATTGAATTAAAAATTTAGATAGTTCAACATCAAAGTACAGTGAGTTGCTTGAAAGTCACCATGGTGATCTCAGATCAGAGAGACATTTTTACCCATATTCCATCGGAGCAAATCTTGATAGTAGAAAGGCTTCGGAGTTAGTTATGTTTAGTGCAGATGTATCCCTACATCTAACTTGCATGCCATACCAGTATCTTCACATTCCTTAATTAAGAGGACAGCCAACCCATACAAGGACTTACACTGGATAAACGTTATCATCTGTAGTAATAACGTATCATTTGATTGCGAATAAATTTAAGGACTAAATGATAAATTCTTTTTTATCGATTCTAAATAGTCCTAAGAACTTTAACACAACACAGAAGTTCATTAGAAGATGAAAGAATTTATGATGAAAAATATCAAAATAATATTTATTTATTTATAATTTATATATAGGTATAAAAATAGCTCAACCATCAATAAGCTGATGATTGGCTTTGGGATACTATTCCTAATTGGAGGCAGTCGCAGAAAGGTAGGTCGAGGGGAGGTGGGAGGCGATCGGAGAGGTAGGAGGCGACTGGGGGCTCGGGAAGGTGGCCGTGGAGAGGTGGGTCAGGGTTTTGGGGATGTGGGAGGAGGTTGGAGCTCGCAACCGGGGTTCGAGGAGACGGGAGGCAGCTGGGGGCTTAGGAGGTAGGCCAGGTGTAGTCGAGGGTAGGCTGCTGGTGCTCGGGGAGGCAAGAGGTGGGGGGACTCGGGGAGGCAGGCCTGGTGTAGCCAAGTGGAGGCAGCCAGGGGCTCGAGGAGGTGGTCGAGGGAGAGAGGGGGTGGTGGTAGGGGGTAATTAAGGGGGGATGGGGGTTGGGGTGGAAAAATGATGGGGTGGTGGGGTGGGAAAAAATAAGGGCATGCAATGGAGTAGAAAAAAATGAGAATGGAAAGGTTAATAGCGATGGCAAATTATCATCATTAATAATATTTTTCTATTACTAATAATATAAAATTATTTATGATGGAGAAACACTATCGATAATAATGTTATCATCGCTAATAATTAAATTTTTAAAATAATATTTTTTTTAAAATTATTAATGATGGCAAGATCTCTATCACTAAAACCATCACTAATAATCATAATTTTTTTTAAATTATATTTTAATATTAATTTTTTCTTCTAGATCATTTTTTGGGTGGTTAAAAATCAATATTGGGTATTATTAAATTTTTTAGCTTAATTAATTTATGGATCAAATCTTAATTAATTTATATTAGAGTTAATTTAATTAGACTTGATTTAATTTGAGGCTAATAAGATTTTAATTTTTCAAGTAGGACTTGTATTCAAAACCTAATTAAATTAGGTTTGACAGAATTTTGATTTGGATTTGAATCTGTTCGAATTAGATTTGAATTGAACATAAATTAAAAATTATTTTATTTTAATTAATTTAAATAAAATTAAATTTAATTAGACTTAACTTAATTTGAAGGTAATTAAGTTTTACAATCCAAGACTTGGATTCAAAGTCTAATTGAATTAGGTTTGATAGGATTTTAAATTAGATTTGAATCGAACCTAATTAAAAATTATTTTTTTCTAATTGATTTAAATTAGATTAAATTTAATTAGGCTTAACTTAATTTGAAGATAATTGTATTTTACTATCTAAGTAGGAATTGGATTCAAAGTCTAATTGAATTAGGATTGATAGGCTTTCGAATTGGATTCAAGTTGAAATCTAATTTAAAATTATTTTCTACTAATTAATTTAATTTAAATTTAATTTAATTAATATTGACTTAATTTGAGGCTAATTAGATTTTATAATTCATATAGGACTTAGATTCAAAACCTAATTGAATTATATTTGACATGATTTCAAATTAAATTTGAATCGAGCTTGAATTGGATTTGAATGGAATCATAGATCAAATCCTAATTGATTTAAATTTGATTTAATTTAAGTAGATGTGACTTAATTTAAGATTAATTAGATTTTATAATCTAACTAGAACTTAGATTTAAAGTCTAATTGAATTAGGTCTGACAGAATTTTGAATTAGATTCGAATCGAATTCAAATTATATTCGAATCAAATTCAAATTAAAAATTATTTTTTTTTAATTAATTTAAATTTAATTTAGTTTAATTTAACTTAATTTGAAGATAATTAGGCTTTACTATTCAAGTAGGACTTAGATTCAAAGTCTAATTGAATTATGATTGATAGAATTTTAAATTGGATTCAAATTAGTTCAAATTGGATTCGAATTGAATCCAAATTAAAAATTAATTTCTTCTTATTAATTTAAATTAAATTTAATTTAATTAATCTAACTTAATTTAAGGTTCATTAAATTTTATAATCTAAGTAGGACTTAAATTCAAACTTTACTTAAATTAGGTTTGACAGGATTTTGAATCGAATTCAATTCGGGTTCGAATTAGATTTGAATTAGACCCAAGTTATGTTTTGGATTATTAGCAATGAAAAAGGATGGCTATCATTAATTCCATAGCTAATAATATTTTTAAATAAAATTATTTTTTAATTTATTATTTTTAAAAAATTATTAGTAATGGCAAGTTTTTATCGCTAATAAATAAAATTTTTCATCGCTAATAATTATTTTATATTTAAATATTATAAAAAAATTAAAAAATTTAAATAATTTTAGCAATGGTTTTTGCCATTGCTAATAATTAAAAAGCCATTGCTAATAGGTTTAGTATCAACAATGGCAAGATTTTCGTCTTTAATAAACCAAATTCGCCATCGCTAATAATTTTTTAATATTTAAATATTAAAAAAAATTTACACCATTAGCAATGGCATTTGCCATCTCTAATAATGAAATTATCATCATTAATAGTGTTAGCGATGGCCATTTTTTTGGTCAGCTATTAGCGATGGCCATTTTTTTCATCAATGTTGTGGTGGCTAAAAGGTATTATTAATGATGAAATTTTTTTCTATCATTAATACCATCACTAATATTCAAAAATTTTGTAGTATATCTTTAATTTCTCCTTAATCAAATATAATGACATCTTCCTTGAGTAATCATTAATGAAGATGACAAAATACTTTGCTCCAGCTTTGGTTGATATAGGAGCAGGTCCCCATACATCTGAGTGCATTAAATCTAATACTCCTTCGTTGTGTTTAGTATTATTGGCAAACCTCGTCCAATGCTATTTACCAAAGATATATGGCTCACATAAATCATTACCCTCTTTCTTTAGGACTAGAATTTTTCTTCTTCTGCATAACTTTATAAGCCCTTGGTCACTCATGTGACCCATCTGATAGTGTCACAGCAGATATAAAAGCTGCTTCTCCTGTGCTGCTACTAGTACCTTGACACTATCACTCACAATTGAGCCTTCCATCCTATAAAAATTGTTACTTAGTCTTCTACCCCTCATCACCATTAATGCTTTCTTGAAAATCTTTAAGCATCTACTTCCAACCTGGCTACTGTAAGTATAACCCTACTCCTCCAAATAGCCTAAAGAAATCATATTCTTCTTTAATTCTGGTGTATGCTTGATATTTGATAATATATGAATGATTCCATCATATATTCTCATTCTAATAGTACAAACTACTCCAGCCATCTTATAAGGATGATCATCTCCAAGGCTGACACTTCCTCCATCGGTCTTCTTGTAGATAGCAAACAACTCCCGATAAAAAGTTTAATGGTGTGAGCATGCTGAATCTAATGTCTACGTGGTATCATACTCTATGGACCCATCAATACAACTAGCAAGTCTTCTCCATTGCTCACCAATACTGTATCATCACTCTTGCTAGCCTTCCCCTTCTCTAATTTCTAAAGGAGATAATTTCTCTTTAGGTGTCTAGGCTGATGACACTTGAAACACTTCAAGATCTTCTTCTGATCTCGAGATTTTGATCTGCCCTTGAATTTACCCTTAGCCCTCTCCATTGATCTTCCTTGCCATTTATTCACAGCCATGACCTCAGACTTAGGATCTCCTTTGTAGATCTTCTCTAATTGCTCATTAGACTTGAGCACACCAACAACCTCTTCATAGTTTAGGATTTTCTTTCCATAAACTAAGGTTGTTATAAGGCCATCATAACAACCTAAGAGAGAACATAGCTGCAATAGTGCCCTATCTTTCTCATCTATCTTTACATCCAAGCTCATCATCTCAAAACATATCTAATTGAACTTCTGGATATAAGCGACAATATCACCTCCTTCGGGCATCCTCAAACTATAAAGTTGCTTCTTCAACTATAGCTTATTAGTCATGTTCTTTTCCATATAAGTATTCTCTAGTCTCGTCCAGAGCTCCTTCACTATAGTCTTTATACCAACCTCGGGCAACACCTGGTCGGCTAAGTACATCCTAATTGTGCTAAAAATAATCTCCTCCAACTCCTCTCAGTCCTCAACACTGATCCTTTCTAGCCTTTCCTAACCAAGATCTTGTAGATCTTCTGTTGAACTAGTAAATCCTTTACTCTTTACTGCTATAGGGTAAGTTCCCCATGCCATCGAACTTCTTGAAATCTATCTTGAATCTACTTGACACCATTATCACAATCAAGCCACAAGCAAAAATCCTAACACTTTTCTACAATCACACACTAACAAATAAAGCCATTTCTATAAGATCTATATGCCCTAGATCTGCCTTCCAATCTTTTGTATCACCTCTCCCTCGTGTAGCATCTCTCCATCTTAATTAGGAGATAACCATGAAGAAGATAGGAAGATTTAGGGTAGAAACCTAATGCAGCAGATCTTGGATGTAGAAATCCTAGATGACTTCCTTCTCTCCTCCGTACGAACCCTGCTCTGATACCAAATATTGGGATTGAAATCTTCTTACGGATCGGCATAGGAACCTGGTGATTAGCTAGCAACCAAAGAAAGATCGCTTAGATGCGGAAGCTAAGAAATTATAGATCAAGAATTGGGAGAGAAAAGAGTTCAAGAGAGTTTTTGGAGAAAGAGCTTTTACTCAATCTATATTTAGCATTACAATCCTTGACCTAGTTACATGTATAAGTACCTATCCAATAGGATCAAGACCCAAGCTCAAGAAAACTCCCAAACCCAAATAGATCCACGTACAGCTCTAATCTCGCGACACTGAGTTGACCCTATCTCAAACTAAGTTGACTCATCCGAGACTGAGTCAACTCAAACAAGCACTGAGTCGACTCACCTATGTACCATGTCAGAAGTCTCAAAAATACTGCTTTCTATTTAGCCTTTTCTTTAAGACATAATCGACGTACCTCTAGACTAGGTCGACCCACCTTGAACTTAATCGATCGAGTTTCAGGATGAATCGACTAAGTTATCGATGAAACTCTTATCCTAGCTAATGCTTCTACTCGTTGGCTCCCTTCTTCTCTTGGCCTCTTCTCATGTGTTCCCAAAGCTTGGGAGCATCACACCTGAGCTCACATAATAACACCTCTTTTAACACAAAAATTACACCATATAGACATTTATATAGAAAACAATCATGAGCCATCTCGAGAAGATGTTTGTATTTACTTTCAACTCTCCCTTTTTGTTTTGGCATATAGATATAGATACATTGGTGCAAGATTTCGAGCTGTTGAATTAATGCTTGGATATTTTTTGGCAACAACTATGCTCCATTGTTAATTTGAATAATATTTTTAACCTAACACTGAATCTAAGTTCAAAGATTTTCCAAAAAATTAATGTAGATGTTGTCTAGGTTTTCTAAAACTATATAAGTACCTAAGATCTCTTCATTATATAATTGGTGTAGGATTAAATACATACACTGTCTCTCACATAATCCTCCTATTTAAGCTCTCACTAAGCTATATGGTGTAATGACTCCTTGTCGTTAAAGCAACAAATAAATATTAAGCCTGATTTTAAAACTTTTAATAGTGGTATGTCAGGTGTCGATTTTCTTGAAAATTGAAAGCTAAATTACGTTCAATTTTTAATTAAAAATAAAATTTTTTAATTAGAATTAAAGCAAGAATTTTAATTTTAATAAAAAGATTGAAGGCTAGGTTACGTTCAATTTTAATTTTAAAGTAGAAATTTAAATAAGTAGATTAAAAAGAGAAAATTAATTGAGAGTTTAATAAATTAAAAAATAAAATAAAAAAACTTAATTAATTAGAATTTTTAAGAATTAATGAGAATTATTTTGAAATTTTGAATCCATCTTCTGCATGGTTGTTGTAATTTTTTTAATATAAAATTTTATTATTTTTAAGAATTTAGTTATGATTATAATTTATTTTTTAGAGTATGAATTATATCTCTTGATAATGATCCATCTCTATAAAATCATAAACTATTCAATATTTTAATTCTTAAAAATTAATAACATGACTTTTAATGATTATTTTTTAAATAAATTATTAAATTAAGTATGAATTATATCTATTGATCATAATTTATTCTAATGAATATAATTTATTTAGATCTTTAATCAATTAATAAGTATTGATCTTAGATTGATTTTGATGATAATAAAAGCATTTGAGTATAGATTGTTAAATTACTAATGTTGTTTGTGAGGATATATAGTTGTATATCTCAAAAGCTCATAAATTCCAAGCTCACAAATCACACCTTTCAAGAGGTTATAATGAAGATTAAATCAAGACAAAAAGTCAAGTCTAGTCTACAAATTAATTTGAAGAAGAAATGATTAAAATAGTCTTTGGTACACATGGCACGCAAACTAGGCCGACCTAGTCTGGAACTGAACCGACCTAGTCTTAGTGGAAGCAAAAGATAGAAAGTACAAAAATTTGGATTTTCAAGAGTCAGGAGACTGAGCCATCCTAGCTGAAAACTTAGTCGATCTAGTTTGAACTGAGTTGACTCGGTGACTATAATGGCTAGTTTTTTGCACTACTTCAAATGGCTAGTTTTTCACTCCAATGATTATTTCAGTCCTTCCAATGATCAAAACTTCTTCTCCAGCCACTTTCAAGCATATAAAAGGCTAGAGACTCAATGAGAAAAGTATGTAAGAGGATTTAAAAGAAAAATCATCTTTTCTTGAAGGAAATATTGAATATTATTGAAAACAGAGAGAATAGAGAGAAATCAATATTCTAAATCAGAGAGATTTCAAGAGAATTTATCTCCATCATCTTCTACATCCTTTTAAGAGAATTTCAAGCAACAAGAAGAGAAGTGAAGCTTCGAAAGAGCACATATTTAGCCACATATTCAAGCTCTAGAAGAGTTTTCTTTTTATTTTCTTCCTTATTCTGAATTTAATACTTTATATTTTTATTTCTTTACAAGTTTCTTTTTGAAAAAGAAACTTGGGGATTAGGCCCATTCAAGCCCAGAATTAGACTTTATAGATTTTGGTTGGTGAGCCCATAAAACCAACTAGGTTGATAGTGAACCCAAAAAAACTATCAGTATAGGATTGTGGTTCATGAGTCCAGCAAAACCAACTAGGTTTGTTTGTGATTCTAGATTAAAATAAATGCACTATAATCTAGGATTATAGTAGAATTTTTAAGAAGAGCTTAGAGAGTGGATGTAGAAGCGGATTGCTTTGAACCACTATAAATCTCTTTATCTTTATAGTGTGATTGCTTGATTTACTTTCTTGCTTTACTTATTTATTTTATATACTTATATTATCTCATTGCTTTTAATTTTATTGCTACACATTGCATATTCACTATAAATATTCTAGTTTGTTTAATTTGGAGCACATAGTTGTTTAGATTTTAAATTTGATTAAAATTTTATAAGAATCCAATTCACCCTCCTTCTTGAGTAGCCATCCATGGATAATAATTGGTATCAGAGCAGGTGCTCTAATATTTATTTATTGACTTAGCAATCAAAAGGCAAAAGATCAATGGCAATTCAAATGGAGTCTTTGTTTAATAAAGGTTATTCCATAGATAAACCACCACTATTAAATGAATCAAATTACATATATTGGAAAATTAGAATGAAAATCTTCATTCAAGCACATGACTATAATTTATGAAAAATTATAATCAATAACCTACATACCAAATGCATTGATTCATGATAAAAAAGTGATTCAAATGAATGCTAAGGCAATGAATATACTTTATTACTCCTTAGATATTAATGAGTTTAATGAAAATTTTTTATGTATTTCAGCAAATCAAATATGGAAGAAATTAGAAATGATTTATGAAAGAGCAAAACAAGAAGAAGAACCAAGCTTTCAAGAAGTTAAGAAAGCTCATCCCAACTTATGCCTCATGGCTTATGAGGATGAAAAGAAGAAGAAGAAGAGAAAACAAACAAAAAAGAAAGCATTAATTAAGGGGGAGCAAAGCAAAGATATGAAAAATAAAAAGAAGAAAGAAAGTGCTACAAATCTTTGCCTCATGACCAATGAAGATGAGGTAAATTTAGAAAATTCTTTTCAGTTTATGTTTGATGAATTATATGAAGCCTTTAATAAATTAATAGATGAATTTAAAAAATTAAGATCGAAAAATAAAGAATTCAAAAAGTTAAATCTTCTCTTAGCTAATGAAAAGAGTAAGGTCTTATTAGAAAAGAAAGATATTTTGAAAGAAAATAATACTTTGGCTAAAAAAAGGGAAGAACTTCTTAAATCTGAAAAATTTTTAGTTGAAAAAAATATTAAGCTAAAAATAAAATTAGAAAGTTCAAAATTTTATATTGAAGAAAAAAAATTATTGAAAAAAAAGAAATCTCTTTTGAAAGAAAATACCAATCTAAGAAAAGAGATTGAAAACTTGAAGCCTATGCTTGAAAAATTTACAATTGGATCTTAAAAGCTTCAAGCAATTTAAATAATCAAAAGACCATTTTTTATAAAGAAGGAATTGGTTATAATTCTTTGAAAAAATAAAATTTTATTAAAAATATATTTAGTAAAGCTTCATTTAAAAATCATTCAATTATATATTTTAAATATAATAAAATAGGTCATAAAATTTTAGGATGTAATTTTAAAAGAATCAGCCATACTTTGGTTAGGCAAATTTAGATTCCAAAAGAAATATTGAGCACTAACTCTAATAGACCCAAGAAAACTTAGGTACCAAAAATTATGAAGTAATTTTGTAGGTATACCAAGGATCCAATAAAACTAAAGAAAGAATTTTTTTTTTTGGATGCCTTAAAAATAAAAATAGATGGATGATATTATTTGATAAAATCTAAACTTTTCTCACAACATGCCATCATTATTTGTTAAATATATTTTAATTATTAATTAGTATAATTATTAAGTGTGTTTGATTGATTCTAATATTTTGATATATTGTTTAAAACTGGTATATCATGTTGATTATTTATTTTAAGCTCTTTATTTTATTCTAAATTAAGCAAGTTGGTTCAATCCTTTGTATCATGCTATATTGATCTTTAATTATTTAAGAAACCTAAATTGCTATGAGCTTGATTGTATATGAAACTATTTGGATGCTAAACTTACAAATTGAACAAATTTTGATATTTTTTCATAAGATGCTAAAAATTATGAAGTAATTTTGTAGGTATACCAAGGATCCAATAAAACTAAAGAAAGATTTTTTTTTTTTGGATGCCTTAAAAATAAAAATAGATGGATGATATTATTTGATAAAATCTAAACTTTTCTCACAACATGCCATCATTATTTGTTAAATATATTTTAATTATTAATTAGTATAATTATTAAGTGTGTTTGATTGATTCTAATATTTTGATATATTGTTTAAAACTGGTATATCATGTTGATTATTTATTTTAAGCTCTTTATTTTATTCTAAATTAAGCAAGTTGGTTCAATCCTTTGTATCATGCTATATTGATATTTAATTATTTAAGAAACCTAAATTGCTATGAGCTTGATTGTATATGAAACTATTTGGATGCTAAACTTACAAATTGAACAAATTTTGATATTTTTTCATAAGATGCTAAATTATCAAAATTCTTCTAAAATTTTGCATGGAACAAGTACTTAAAGATAAGATATTCAATTATCAAAATCAAGTGCTTGATATATTAATTTACATAGCATCTTAGGTTTACCTCTACAATTTTAAAATTTTCTAGTTGAACTAAATCTTATAGAATCATTATGTAGATTCTTCTTGATTTGATCATACTTGATCTCTTTGATTATCATAATACCAATTGATTGATTTTTGATCTCCCAGATTGATTTGAATATCTTTCGTAATTATTGATTTGATTGACTTTTTTTAAAAAAAAATTATTAATGAATATTCATATCTTGTTCCGATTGAATGATTTTGAAAATTGAATTTGAGTAATGATCTTCTTGAATCTTTTGATATTGATATCTAACAAAATATTTTAAGAAAGCTGTCATTTATCTTTAAAGCTAAATATTTAATGAGAACTTCAGTTTTAAGTAATTGGTATCATTATTTGCCATGTATTTGATTAATATATCTTTTGGCGAAAAGAAAAGAATCTTCTTTATTTCAAATTTGATTTCGCACAACTATATTATTTTGATATGATATCTCTCGAGGCAAATTCAAAAATACATTCCTTTTTGAATCTATAATTACTTGATATTTCTTAAGAAAAGAAAGAGATGATCTTTTTGAAGAATAACTAAAATTTTTTTTATAATTTATCTTGACTAATTTGCTGATATCAATTCAAATTGATTTATCATTCTAAATCCTTAAAATTGGTTGATTTGATTTGATTCATATTTATCAATTCAAAACTAAAATAATTAGTATCAAGCTAAATTAACAAATTGATCTTTAAGTGATATTTAATTATCAAGAAAATCATGATTTAGTCTAAATTTTAGTTTAATTGGTATCAATGGTATCATTCTTGCCCTACATTTTATTGCATTATTCTTGGCAAAAGAATTGAATATAATGTCTTAAATCTATTTCATATTGATATACTCTTGAAGTGATACTATTTGAGTCAAATTCAAAGAATTTCATACTTTTTCTAAACTTAAGTAAGTAATATTTCTTATGAAAAAATTTGAATTTAAATAAAAATATTTTTTAATTACTTCTCATACTCTTTTGATCTTTTTGATGATTTGAATACTTTGATTTTAAGAGATCAATATGCTCTCTTCTAAGTATCATGTTATGATATGAATTAAAATTATCTTGAAATTCAATATGACATAATAGCTTTTTCATATCAATTTTGTAATTAAGAAACTTAAATTAAAACATGCTTAATTGGATATGAATATTTTTGAATTGCTAAACATGCAAGTAAAACTAAGTTTGACATTCTCCCATAAAATGCTAAATTATTAAACTTCTAATAAAAATTAGCAAGAAATAAGTACTTAAAGACAAGGCATTAATTATAAAATTCAAAGTGTTTGATGTATTAAGTTGCATTGCATTTTAGGTTAACACCTAAGGATTTAAAATTCCATAGTTAGATCAACACATAGAACCAATATCTAGATTTCGCTCATTTTAATTTTAACTGATTTTTTTTTCCAACTTGAAGAATGCCTTTCATACTTGGCATCAAATTAAATTTGAAATATGCTTTCATATTTTATTCATATTATTTTCAAGCAATGAATCTAAAAATTGATTTTTCTTCTATCTTTAAGTGGTATCAAACTTTTAAGAAAATTATTAATTGATCTAAATTTTAATTCTATTGATATCATGAAAACTTCTAAGCAAATTATTTAATTTAATTTTTAAATAATTGATATCAAAATAATTATTATTTATTTTAAAATTTAAAACTATTGGTATCAAAATTTTTATAATTATATTAAATAAAAATTTAAAATTATTGTTTGATCTAAATTTTTGTTTAATTGATATCATAATTTATATCAAAAAATCTATTTCTATCTTGAATTCTATCGTATTATCTTTTGACAAAAAGAAAAGAATGTTTTGTCTCAAATCTAATTTTGCATAGCTTATATGATATCATTTGAGATAAAATTAAGAATTTTATATCTTTTATAAATTTGATTAAATTATATTTTTTAAAATAAGAAAGATCTAAGTTTAAATAGAATATCTCTCTATGATTTATTTTATATGATTTGATGATATTGATTTAAATTAACTTATCAAGATAATTTGATCTAAATTTAAATTAATTTAGCTTTTTTGATCAAAAGTTTCAATGATTGATATCAAATAGATCATTATTATCTTATATTCTTTTGCTTCATCTTTAACAAAAGGAAGAAAATATTCTTGAGTATAATCTGATTTGCATGAATATATTTTTGATATTATATCTTAAATAAATTATAAGATTGATACCTTTATATTTTAAATTAATTGATACTACTTAAGAAAAGAAAGAGATATTTTTTTTATAAAAAAATTTCTTATGATATATGCAAATTCTTAATTTTGAAAGGATCTATATATCTCAAATTTATAAAATTCAAAAAAATAAACAAAAAACTTCTTTCAAATGGCATAAATAAATAATTTCTCAAAAACTTATCATAATTATCATTATATTTTGTATTAAATAGTTTATTTTTTTCTTGAATTCTATTGCATTATCTTTTGGCAAAAGAAAAGTATGCTATGTCTCAAATTTAAATTTTGATGGTCATATTCTTGCTATTATATTATTTAAGATAAATTCTTGTGATATATTTTTGAATGATCTGCTTAAGTATTAAAAGAAGAGAAGTATTTTTAAGACTATATTATTCAAAATTTTTGAAATCCAAAGTTCTTTTAATTAAAATTGAGAAGTATGTATGCATCTATATTTTTAAGAACTCTTGATCTGATTTTGAAAGTAAAATTCATAATGTATTTTTTATAAAAAAAATAGAAAATATTAAAAAAGATATGATTTTTTAATTAAAAATATACCTAAATTTAAAAATATAAATTTAAAAGTTAAATAATCTAAATTTTTAAATTTGGCAAAAGTTAAGTTTATATTAAATATATTCAATTTAAAAAATAGAAAGAGAAAGTAAAATTTTTACTCTTAAAAAGCTACTTGATAGAAAATATCTTGACATAAAGAAAAAAAATTATTTAAAATAAATTGATTATTAAATTAGTATTAATTAAAGTTTAATATGGTATCAAATTAAAGATACTTAACTTGAAAGAAATAGGAGGAGTAACAAAAATTGTAAAGCTTAAGTATGTAAATTTTGAAAAAAAAAGAGAAGATAATGCTAAAGAATGAATGTGTATATTTTAATTTGATAATATAAATTTAAAATATGCTTATTTTAAAATAAAAAGAGAAAGAAAGTTGAAAAATTAATCCAGTTATAAGTATGAAAAATAGAAAGAAAAATATTTTCTAATTTGACTTGATTAAAAATATTAATTGATTTAAGTTAAAGAAAATTAAATATTAACTTAATTCCTTAATTATTTACCTTCTTAATTTGAGCTTTCATTGCTTATTTTATTTAATTTGCTTGATTTGATTATCAAATTATTTTTTATGATAAATTAGAGTTAAATTGAATTTAGAAATATATTCTTACTCCAAGAAATGAATTTATAAACTTATCTTGAAACTCATTTAAAAATCTAAACATAATAAAGAATTTTTGATGTGCTTTGAAAATCCATATAAAATTATTTATATCAAAATAATTTTTACTCAAGAAATGAATTTAGAAAAGTAACTCTCATTTGCTTTGTGTGAGGATTTGTGATGCTCCTAAGCCTTGGGAGGCCATGGAAGGAGTCAGGAGTTTGGCTCCAAAGATTCCAGGGGAATAGTTGGTGCTTCAGAGATCTAGAATACAAAATGAAGCAAGAAACCAAAGTCGAAGAATCAAGATTGTAGAAAAAAGATTTTCTGTAGGTTAGCCGGCTCAGTCCAAAACTGGGTTGGCTAAGTTTCAGTGCACAGGCAAAATAGAGAGCTGTACATTCGGAACTGCTGGTACAGTACAAGACTAGACCGGCTCAGTTTCAGACTGAGCCAATCCAGTGGAACTTAGCTAGCTCAGTGCTGAGACTGAGCCAGCTCAGTGCACGGATAGAGTTACGCAAGGGTCTATTTTAGGCTAGGGTCTGGGATGATCCTAGGGGTCTTAAAGCCTGGTTTAAGAGGCCTTAAGGGAGCTAATTCATGTATGGGTTGGGTCTAGATCCAGAGGATGAGAGCATGGGAGACATGGGTGTACATGGGCTCAGTGAGTGCTTTCATGTATTGGATTAGTTGGAGAGTTTTTTTGGTCGGGCCTAATGGCTATGTATAAATACATAGATTGTATTAGGATTTTAAGAGGTTGGAATTAATACAGACCTTTTTTTCCTCAATTCTCTTCTTCTCTTCTCTCTAGAGTTGCCGTCCTAAGGTTCTTGAAGAAGCCCTAGAGAAGGGGGCATCTCCCTCAAGCCTAAGGAGGGAGGCGCCCCATCATAGATCCAGGTGGAGGATTGATGGTTTGCTGCCCATAGAGAAAGTCATAGATTCCTTCAGATCCGTGCTAAAGATCAGGAGCTTCCGTAATATGATATCGGTGCTTGTGATGTCAAGGATGATTGACATTCGAGCGATATTATGGGTCTATAATTTGGCATCAGAGCTAGGTGATGCCTAAAATATTGTGGACGATAATATGGTATCAGAGCCAAGTTTCAGAGCTTGATGGTGCATGAAAGGAAAAGAGAAGTCATACAAGGTGAAATCAAAAATCTGCACAAAAATTCCATGATATGTCTCAAATCTACCTTGTTATTGCTATGGTTTGGCCAACCGGGAGCAGCGGATTAAAGGTGGAGGTTGAGAGGATTAATGAAAAAGAATTTTCTTGGGGTGGAAGAATTTGGTGTATGATTTGCTGATCGATCTTGGTGGAAAGGCCGGGATGTATGACAGTTATGTGATAGGCGGGAAGCACTGGAGTGCTATAGTAGCATTTCCCTAGAGATGCAGGGCTGAGAGAGGCTCGACGATGCAACAGCCAAGGGAGGTATCTCAGTAGAGAGCATCAAGGTTCTCTAGGAAGATGGACAGTATAGGGCTGTTGAAGAGAGGATTACCAAAGAATAATGGTCGAAGGAAGGTTGAAGAAATGACTATACATTCTTTGGTGTCTAAAAGGTGGAAAAGTAGTCAGAGATGTATTCAGTAGTTCGACCAGAGCATGAATTTATGAAGCCTTGGGAGTGATGGAGATGGATGATCCATGAAGGTCCAACAGGTTAGAACTGGACGGCTGTAAAGCGGCATAAAGACGAGTCAGGGAGTGCTACCTTAGAGGCATGGGGCTGAGAGAGGCTTGGTGGTGTAGTAGTCGAGGAGTGTATCTTAGCAGAGAGTGTCAGTGGTATCTCAAGAAGATCGGGTGCAGATCTCAGGGAGCATCAGGAGGTCTCAAGCAGTCGGGAGTATCATGGATCAGATTTTTTTTATAGGGGCATCAAGGAGAGTCGCATTTCAGATGGAGGATGGTTCTTCGAGTGTAATTGAAGTGATGGCTGGTGTAGGGATAGAAGAGAAGGACTAGGATGGAATTTCCTAGGATTCAGTTGCTAGATTTAGAAGAGTTGGATGAGCTCTTGAGTTTTGGAGGTGCCCGCAGATTATCAAGGTATCCAAGATAGCTTCGAAGGGATCCACGGAGCATGGAGGGTTTGAAGGGGCAGTGACGGTGTTCGAGGTGGAGCAACAGGCTTAGCAATGCAGCATTGAGTGGTTGGCCTCGAGGGACTCAATGATAGAGTCAGCTTCTATGGCATCAAGTGGACTTCAAATATAGGTAGAGCTTCGTAGTGGTGGCTTCACAAGTGGAGAGAAAATTTGGCATGAGTTTAGAGCGCCGGTGATGCACAGTTTCAGGTAGAACGGTGCATGCAGGTGGATAGGCATAGCTCTGAGGAGATCGTGTCAGGTGGTATAGCATGTGCTGGTGCAGGAATGCTGTAGGTTCTCCAGAAAAGTTCAGAGAAGGTGATGCAACTGTTAAGCAGAAGGGATCCTACAATTCTAGAATGGTGCCAAGAAGTAAACATAGGTCTTCAGCGGTGGAGGCAGTCATCCCAAAGGCCTCAAGGGTGCACAACAGCTGAAGAGGATTGACGAAGGCGATGCTTGCACAGGTGATGTCAAGCGCACAAGGATAGTGGAAACATGCAGGAGGTCATTGCCGAGGGGTTTACCAAGGCATGGGGCACCAAGATGGATATTGTGAGGATTTGTGGTGCTTCCAAGCCTTGGAAGGCCATGGGAGGAGTTAAGGGGTTGGTTTCGAAGATTTCAAGGGCTTGGTTGGTGCTTCAAAGACCTGAGACATAAGGTGAAGCAAGAAACCAAAGTCAGAGAATCAAAACTGTAGAAAGAAGATTTTCTATATGTTAGTCAGCTCAGTTCAAAACTGGATCGACTAAGTCTCAGTGCACAAGCAAAATAGAGAGCTGCATGTTCAGAACTACTGGCATAGCACAGGACTGGGCCGGCTCAGTTTCAAACTGAGCCGACCTAGTGGAACTTAGCTGGCTCAGTGCTAAGACTGAGCCAACTTAGTGCGTGGGTAGAGTTACGCGAGGGTCTATTTTGGGCTAGGGTCTGGGATGATCCTAGGGGTCTTAAGGCCTAGTTTGAGAGGTCTTAAGGGGGCTAATTCATGTATGGGTCGAGTCTAGATCCAAAGGATGAGAGAATGAGAGACATGGGTGTACATGGACTCGGTGAGTGCTTTCATGTATTGGGTTAGTCGGAGAGTTTTTTTATCGGGCCGAATGGCTATGTATAAATACATAGGTTGTATTAGGGTTTTAAAAGGTTGGAATCAATACAGACCTTTTCTTCCTCAACTCTCTTCTTTTCTTCTCTCTAGTGTTGCCATCCTAGGGTTCTTGAAGAAGCCCTAGAGAAGGAGGGCGTCTCCCTCAAGCCCAAGGAGGGAGGCGCCCCATCATAGATCCAGGTGGAGGATCGGTGGTTTGCTGCCCATAGAGAATGTCATAGATTTTTTCAGATTCGTGCTAAAGATTAGAAGCTTCCACAACATGATATCGGTGCTTGTGATGTCAAGGATGATTGGCATTCTAGCGATATCATGGGTCTACAATTTGGCATCAGAGCTAGGTGATGCCTGGAATATTATCGACGATAATACTTTGATCATATCATTGCTTTGCTCGATATATGCTCGATACATATCTTTTCTAAACTTAAATGATTGAAGTTTCTTAAGAAAAAAATAACAAAAATTGAAATATATATTATGCTTGATTTCATGCTCAAATTTTCTAGAAAGCTTTATTCCTCTTAAAGCTTACAAGTACATATTTAAAAATCTGATTAAAAAATCATATTCATTCAAAAAGAGGAAGAGCCTTTGATATTTGAGTTCAAGCCAATTTCCGAAAAGAAAAGAAATATTCTAAGAATGTTTTGAATCAAAAGACAAATTTTCAAAGGGGAGAGGATTCTTTTGAATTAATTTTCTAAATTTAATATATCTCTTATTTTGATACATTCTTATATATATATATATATATATATATATATATATATATATATATATATATATATATATATATATATATTGATTTTGATGATTTTTATTCAACCTTTCCATGAGCTTTTTGATGTTGTCAACATGGGGGAGAGGAATACGAAGTATATGCTTAATGAATTAATTATTAAGATACTCATCAATTTGATGCTTGAAATATTAATACTCATTCATTTGAAATAAGTATATGAAATATATGTAATGTACTAAATATGTGCAATGAATTAAAGACTAATTGAGAATATTCATGAAGCATGCACTCATGTATTTGATCTAATACTTCATGATAGATATTGGCAAAACGCATTGAAATACATCATCTATTTTTATTACATATATACTCAAAGTTTTATCATCATCAAAAAGAGGGAGATTGTTGACCCTAGATTGATTTTGATGATAACAAAAGTATTTGAGTATAGATTATTAAATTACTAATATTGTTTGTGAGGATGTATAGTTGTATATCTCAAAATCTTATAAATTACACCTTTCAAGAGATTATAATGAAGATTAAATCAAGATAAAAAGATAAGTCTAGCCTACAAATTAATTTGGAGAAGAAAGGATCAAAACAATCTTTAGTACATATAGCATGCAAACTGGGCCGATCTAGTTTGAAACTGAGCCGACCTAGTCTCAATGGAAGCAAAAGATAGAAAGTACAGAAAGTCAGATTTTCAAGGCTCAAGAGACTGAGCCGATCCAGCTGAAAACTGAGCCAACCCAATTTAGACTGAGCTGACCCAATGAAAAACTGAGATGACCTAGTGAATGTAATGGCTAGTTTTCTGCACTACTTCAAACTGCTAGTTTTTCACTCCAATGGCCAAAACTTCTTCACCAGCCACTTTCAATCATATAAAAGGCTAGAGACTCATAGAAAAAGTAGCTAAGAGGATTTGAAAGAAAAATCATCTTTTCTTAGAGGAAATATTGAATATTATTAAAAAAAGAGAGAATAGAGAGAAATCAATCTTCTAAATTAGAGGGATTTCAAGAGAATTTATCTCCGTCATCTTCTACATCCTCTCAAGCATCAAGAAGAGAAGTGAAACTTCGAAAGAGCATAATTTAGCCACTTCTTCGAGCTCCAAAAGAATTTTTTTTTTTGTTTTCTTTCTTATGCTAAATTTAATACTTTGTATTTTTGTTTCTTTACAAGTTTCTTTGGAGAAAAGAAACTTAGGGATTAGGCCCATCCAAGTTCGGAATTGGACTTTGTAGGTTTTAGTTGATGAGCTTGTAAAACCAATTGGGTTGGTTGAGAATCCAAAAAAACTATTAGTTTAGGGTTATGGTTGGTGAGCCCGACAAAATCAATTAGATTTGTTTGTGATCCTGAGTTAAAATAAATGCACTATAATCTAGGATTATAGTAAAATTTTCAAGAAGAGCTTGGAGAGTGGACATAGGAGTGGGTTGCTCTGAACCACTATAAATCTCTTTATCTTTATGGTGTGATTGTTGGTTTACTTTCTTGCTTTATTTATTTATTTTACATACTTGTATTATCTCATTTCTTTTAATTTTGTTGCTACACATTGCATATTTATCATAAATATTCTAGTTTGTTTAATTTAGAGCACATACTTGTTTAGATTTTAAATTTAATTAAAATTTTATAAAAACCCAATTCACCCCCCTCCTCTTGGGTAGCTATCCTTGGACAACAATAAGCATATCAAATAATCAGGATCTCATGCATGAAAAGATAAATTTTATTAAAAATTAAGCAAGAGAACATGTTTGCATACAAAGTAATTACAAAAGATAAAGAGAAAAAAATTTACAATCCATATCATAAGATTTCATCTACTCTCCTAGAATCCAGCTTCTTAGCCGTGCATGGTTGATGATTTGCTTACTCTCAGAATCTTCAGAGCTCCTTTGATTGAAGGTTGGAAGAAGAAAGAAGGAAGAATGAAGGAGGGGAAGAGAGAAAAAAAGAGAAGAAACTATATTTTTCTCTATTTTTTTGGCCTAGAAGACTTGTTCTCAGGCTATGAGAGCAAGAGTGCTTAAATAGAGGAGGAAACATGGTCTTTAGAGCTATTTTTGGAGTCAAAATCCAAGTCCGGATCAATTTCTAACATCCTGATTAATTCTGACCATCGGATCTTGATCAAATGGTCCGAAACTAGCTAAAAAATCATCAAAATTAGCTGCTAAACCCCTAATTAATCATCTGGATTAATTCACAATCGTTGGATCACCGCTTAGATGAATTTTTGTCATTGGATCATGCCAAATTACCTTTGGAATCCTTAATCAGGTTGGAATGAATATCTGTCATTGGATCTCCACCGGCATCAATGTCCACCATCTGATCATGCAATACTATAGTCATAGATTGCCATGGACCAACACGATGAAGACCGTAGCCAATCAGAAATCGACGCGCTGGATAAAATGACCTAAATACCCCTATATACCATGATAAAAATTCTATGAACCTCTTAGTGATCAAGGTTCGCCACGTGTCACATGCTGATTTGCCATGCTTGCTGAGCTGGCCAGTCCGCACCTATTCCATGGACTAGTCGGTTGGTCCACCATGCACCGGCCTTTTTTTATTTTATTTTAAACTTATAGGCTTCATAATTTTTTTGTTTTAGCTCCGATTTGAATGAAATTTATTTCATTAGAACCCATAAATTAAGCTTTTCAATTGATAGGCTTCTTTCCTACAAAACACTAATAAAAATATTAATTTTTTTAAATAAATATTAATTAATATATAATTTAAAACTATTATTTAGTAATTTGAGATAATTATCAAACCTTTCAACTTGAGTTTTACTTGTCCTTGAGTAAAAAGAAAAAAATTAGAAGTATGTACCGACTTGATAAGATATGAAAGTTTCTTGAGGTCATTCTAAAGTCAATTGATATCTAGTTAGAGATTTAAGAAATACATCATTGGATTATTAATTCTATCCTAAATATTGGTTAAGTGAACAACATAAAATTTTAGAGCTTTTTCGTGACCAATTCTCCATGTTTATTCTTTAAAGCCTCTATCTTTAGTATGGACTGGAGTTTTTTTTATTATTATTATTACTTTTTTTTACAGCCAGTGCAATATTTTGGACTCTAGGTATAGAACATCCCTCGAGCTTTAACCTCTTAAGCTTTCTATCTGATCCTTATAGCGAGCTTTGGGACCTGATTACTCGGCAGGAGACCAATGTTTAGAACTTACAATGGGACCTGGTTACTCGATAGGAGACTAATGTTTAGAACTTGCTTTTTATTTCTCTTTTTTTTATATATATATTATTTTTTTTCAAACTTTTTTTTACTCATACCCATATAAAGTAGATTCTTTATTGAATATAGGCTGGAAGAAGATTTTAGAATTACTCAAAAATTTATTTTGTTCTAGACCTTACCATTTATTAGATTTTCTTAATAATTTGGTCCTTAGTATTTCAAAAATTTTCTAAACCATTAATCAGTCATTGATTAAAATACCTGAAAAATATCAAATTGGCATGAAATTAGGTACATAAAACTAATTATTATCATACTTGAGGATTTTTTTTTTATTTATCCTTTCTCCCAACTTAATTTTCATTGTCCTTACTGGAGGAAAGAAATAGAGTATGATAAATGATAAAAATAATAAAAAAAGGATTACCTAACTTAATATGTTCTCGACTCGGTCTGGGGTTTAATTATTCTTCATCCAGCATTGGTTTGTAGTTCTCTCCCCAACTTAATTCTAAAAGAAAGATAAACTAAAAAAAAATATTAAATGCAAAAATCTGAGTTGCCTTCTAGTAAGTGCTAAGTTTAACATCTTTAGTCAGACCAGATCCAAAAATTAATCCAAATAAATAGATTTGTAAAGAACCATAGCTTCTTCATTAGTGTCAGTGGAAAGTTTCAAGAATGGTTTCAGTCGTTGTCCATTAACTTTAAAAGTAACATCATTACTTAGGTTTTCAATCTCTATGGCCCCGTGTGAGAAGACTTTCTTAACTATATATGATCTAGTCCATCAAGATCTTAATTTATCTAAAAATAGGTGTAGCTTAGAATTATATAGAAGAATTTTTTATCCAGGTGTAAAAGATTTTCTATTAATTACTTGATCGTGAAAAGCTTTACTTCTTTATTTATAAGTTTTGGCATTTTCATAGGCTTCATTCCTAATTTTCTCAAGTTCATTAATTTATAATTTTCTTATATCACTGGCTGCATCCAAGTTCATATTCTATTGTTTAATGACCCACATTATCCTATGTTCCAATTTTACCGACAAGTGACATGCTTTACCAAAAACAAGCCTATATAGAGACATTCCTAAGTTGATCTTGAAAATTGTGCGATATATCCAGAGTGCATCTATTAATTTTAAAGATCAGTCTTTTCTATTATTGCTTACTGTCTTCTCTAAGATTAACTTGATTTGGAGATTTGAAACTTCAACTTATCCACTCATTTATGGATAATAGGGTGTGGCTAGTTTGTGGATAATATTATTTTTTTCATCAATGATGCAAAGGATCGATTGTCGAAATGTATTCCACGATCACTGATAATAGCTCTAGGAGTACCAAATTAAGATAGGATATTTTTTTTAATAAATTTGATAACAATCCTACTATCATTGGCCTTGCATGGTACTATCTCTCACTTGGATACATAATCAACGGCCACTAATATATATTCATTCCCAAAAGATTTCAGAAATGATCCCATGAAGTCTATTCCCCATACATCAAAAATTTCTATAATTAAAATTGGATTCATAAGCATCATATCTTTCTTAGTGATCCAATCTATTTGTTGATAGCTAATATAATTTTTAAAATATTTATGGGCATCTCTAAATAGGTTCCGCCAATAGAATCCACATTGAAGCACTTTAGCTGTAGTCTTTTTAGCAGTGAAATGACCACCATAAGCTTGGTTATGATAAAAGGATAAAATGCTCCTAACTTCTTCATCTGGGATGCATCTTCTTATAATTTGGTTAGGATATTATTTAAATAAATATGGATCATCCTAAATAAAATATTTTACTTAAGAGAAAAATTTGTTCTTGTCTTGAGTGGTCCAGTGCATAGGAATTTGGCCAATGGCTAAGAAATTTACTATGTTAGCATACCATGGTTTTGATGTTACTGACAATAATTGTTCATCAGAAAAGGACTTATTAACAGGTATTTTTTTAGTTCATGCGATTGCTAAATGAGATAAATGATCTGCCACTATATTTTCTGTACCTTTCTTATCCTTGATCTCTAGGTCAAATTCTTACAAAAGTAAGATCCATCTAATTAAGCAAGCCTTAGCATCTTTCTTTGAGAGAAGATGCCTAATAGCTGAGTGATCAGTATAGATAATTATATGAGAATCCACTAAGTAGGACCTAAACTTCTCTAAAGCAAATACCACAGCTAAAAATTCCTTTTTAATAGTTACGTAATTAAGCTATGCTTCATTTAAGATCCTGCTAGCATAATAGATCACTTGAGGTAGCTTATCTATCTTTTGATCTAAGACAGCTCCAATGGCATGATCAAATGCATCGCACATGAGCTCCAAAGGTTGAGTCCGTACAGGTAGATAAATAATTAGAGCTAAGGTTAATTCTTTCTTTAAACTTTCAAAGAACTTGAGACATTCAGGTGTGAAATCAAATTTAACATCTTTGGCTAATAGGTTAGTTAATGGTCGAGCCACTTTGCTAAATTTTTTTATAAATCGCCTATAGAAACTAGCATATCCAAGAAACGAATTTCTTTTATTGATCTGGGTGGTGGAAGATTTTCAATTAAATCAATCTTATCTTTATCTACTTCTATACCTCATTTTGAAATTACATGACCAAGGACTATGCCTTCTTGAACCATAAACTAGCATCTTTTTCAATTTAACACTAGATGCTTCTCCTTAGATCTTTCTAAAATTAATTTGAGATGATGTAGACATTCAGAGAAGGTAGATCCAAAGATGAAAAAATCATCCATGAAAATTTCAAAAAACTTTTTTACCATGTCTGAGAAAATGATGGTCATGCACCTTTAAAAATAGCTGGTGCATTACATAATCCAAAGGGCATGTGTCTATAGGCAAAGGCTCCATATGGATAGGTAAAGGTAATCTTTCTTGATCCTCAAGAGCTATAGGAATTTGGTTATATCCCGAATATCCATCCAAAAAGCAATAAAAGTCATGCCCTACTAGCCTTTCTAACATTTGGTCTATAAAGGGCAAAGAAAAATAATCCTTTCGGATGGTTGTATTTAATTTTCTATAGTCGATGCAAACTCTCCATCTAGTTTGAACTTTTATTGGAACCAATTCATTGTTATCATTCTAGATTATAGTAACTCCTGACTTTTTGGGTACTACTTGTACTGGACTAACCCATGAACTATCTGAGATTGAATATATTATTCCATTGTTAAGGAGTTTTATTATTTTTTTCTTTACAACCTCTTTCATGGATGGGTTTAGTCTTCTTTGGGAGTCTCTTTTTGGCTTAGCATCCTCTAATAAATGAATTCTATGTTGAACAATCGAGGGACTAATCTTCTTTAAATCAGCCATGGTCCATCCTAATGCTTCTTTATTTTTTTTCAGAATAGTCAATAATTCTTCCTCTTGTATAGGATCTAGATATGCTAAACTAATTATCGGCATGATTTTTGATGGATCTAGATATGCATATTTTAGATGTTTGATAAAGAAAAATCTTAATTTTTCGGACCAAGTTCGTTCAGATCTGATCGGATCAAGAGATATATTTCAAAAAAAAATTTTTGATCCATAATCAGATCTAAGATGTTTCAGATCTAATTCTTATTATTCTAATAATTAAAATAAAATTTAGATAAATTAAATCAAATTTAATCTATCTTGATGTAGGGTAATCCTATTATCCGTTGATGATCCTGTAAGCAGCAGAAGGTTCTGGATCTAGCCATGCAAGTGCCTGGCCTCTATCGATATCCACTTAAGCTGGATTTGGAGATCCTCTTCTTCTCTATCACATCTCCAAAAATTAGATCTGAATCTGATTTGGAGGATCTTCAAAATACCTTTCGAAGATCAGCAGTTGTCCTTTACAGCAGCGCAGCCTTCTAGCTTTCTATCATCTTTCTCTCATCTGGATTGCACCAACCAAGATCCCAAACCACTTTGGGCATGGAGAGGAGAGGGAGAAGATAGGCTTGGCATGGAGGAGGAGGAGAGAACCAGCCTTGGGGTGTGGAGAATTCTCAGATGCTTTTTGAGTTGGGCGCAGGGTCTTATTTATAGACTATGTGTGATCCAACTCCTCTTCTTCCCAACCAATCACAACCCTTTGTGAAATCAGATCTAAATCTGATTGGTGGGAATAGAGTCCCTTGGATTCATCCTTAGATGGTGCCTAAGACCAGTAAACTTGGTTCTTAGAAGAAGTCTAATCGAAATCCGAAAAGGAGATCGAGTCCCTATCCAACAGGGACTCCTGGGCACCTCCAACTTGGGCACATGCCAAGGGTGGCGTGCACCCTCCTCCTTGCCAGGTTCTGGTAGGGAGACAAGCCCCCACCAGCTCTCCAACAGATGCGTGACACATGGATAAAAGTCAAAGTGTCAATGGTCAACATTTGACCAGTCAAAGATCAACTTTTGACCAAAGTCAAAGGACGAGAAATGACAGGTGACCAAAAATGGTAGGTATTGTCTTACAAAATAAGACAACACTTTTCTAACTTGGACAGGCTCCAGTCAGACCAAGAGCTCATTAAAAAACTTGTATCATAATATTTGAAGTAAGAAGATTATTCATATCAGAACTGTTCATCGTAGAAATTAGGTCCATAATTCTCATTAACAGTATGCTTTAAAAAATTTTTCTATGCCAAACTTACCTTAGACACCAAATTGTTGAGTCAGAACCAATTGGGTTAGCCTACAATCCAGACTCTAACCTCTGAGCCTAATTAGGTCTTGCTTGATCGTGACTCGATCTTGACCCAGACTTAATCCTATTAGGCTGGTCAATTTAAGCATTGTTGATCCCATCTAACCAACTCTTGATTCGGTTTGATCAACCGCTTAGACCTAATTGAGCTACCCAAGCCCGAACCCAGTATTATGAATATGTCTTAGATCTGAAATTTGAAATTCTCAATTTTAATTTTAGACCTAATTAATATTCCATAAACTTAATTTCTTAATTAAGTTAGGGTTCATAAACAAAATATGCACAATAAATCCTAGGGTTTCAGGATCTAGGGTTTTGCAGAAAGTAAGTTTTGGGTTTCTGATTAAGGACGAACACGCAGCACCCCTACACATCATAAGAACACCCCATCGAATGGGAAGAGAGGGCCTTTAAACCCTTCTTCGTTCTTATGACCGGACGGCCAAGAGGAACGCCTTAATCAGGAACATGTCAATACTACAAAACAGTTTTAGATCTATATCATATATCTCATATACAAAATTAGATCTAATCATGGCATATTTTGCATACATCTCATGTATCAAATCATGCATATTTTCAGATCTAAATTATCTCATAATAATCTAAAAAATTAGATTTAAATTGATCTAATCAAAATAAATTCTAATCTAGACAATTATGTAGAACTATTCTACAACTAGTCTAGACATGCATCAATCATATCTCATATGATATTTAAAATTAAATAATTTTTATTTGCTATTTTTTAGATGTTATTATAACACTTATAATATCAAAAAATAGTAAATAAAAGATCTAAAATATGATTTAATCAAATTAAATCAAAACATGCAAAGACTATTCTATAGAACTATTCTATTTTCTAGAACTAGTCATGCATATCTTCTAATCTTAGATCCAAATCATTTAATTTTAATTTTTTCTGATTTCAGATCTGATCACATCTCATGTGACATCTAAAATCACTTTATTTTTTAATTAAAATAAAATTTAAAATTCAGATCTAAACAATTTTAGAACCATGGCTCTGATACCAGTTGAAGGGAAAATCCTGATTTTTCCCGGTCCAGGTTCGTTCAGATCTGATCAGATCAAGAGATATATTTCAAAAATTTTTTTCTTTGATCTAATCAGATCTTGATATGTTTCAGATCTGATTCTTATTATTTTAATAAATAAAATAAAATAAGATAAATTAAATCAAATTTAATTTACCTGATTTGGGTAATCCTATTACCCTGTTGATGATCCTGATTTGCAGCGGAAGGTTCTGGATCTAGCCACGCAAGCGCCTGGCCTCTACCGGTATCCACTCGGGTTGGATCTGGAGATCCTCTTCTTCTCTATCACACCTCCAAAAATTAGATCTGGATCTGATCTGGAGGATCTTCAAAACTCCTTTTGAAGATCAGCAGTCGTCCTTTTGCAGCAGCGCAGCCTTCTTGCTTTTGATCGCCTTTCTCTTGATCTGAATCGCACCAACCAAGTCCAAAACACTTTTGGACGTGGAGAGGAGAGGGAGAAGAGGACTTGGCATGGAGGAAGGAGGGGAGAGGCAGCCTTGGGGCATGTGGAAATTCTCAATTCTTTTTGAGTTGGGCGCAGGGTCTTATTTATAGACTAAGCTGTGATCCAACTCCTCTTCCTTCCCAACCAATCACAACCCTTTGTGAAAATCAGATCTAAATCTGATTGGTTGGAATAGAGTCCCCTGGATTCCTCCTTAGAGGGTGCCTAAGACCAGTCAAACTTGGATTCTTAGGAGAACTCTAATTGGAATCCAAAAAGGAGATGGAGTCCTTGTCCAACAAGGACTCCTAGGCGCCTCCAACTTGGGCACACGCCAAGGGTGGCGTGCGCCCTTCTCCTTGCCAGGTTCTGGCAGGGGGACAAGCCCCCACCAGCTCTCTCCAATAGGTGCATGACATGTGGTCAAAAGTCAAAGTGTCAATGGTCAACGTTTGACCAGTCAAAGGTAGACTTTTGACCAAAGTCAAAGAACAAGAAATGGCAGGTGACCAAAAATGGCAGGTAATGTCTTACAAAATAAGACAACCTTTTCTGACTTGGACAACCTCCAGTCAGACCATATGAAGGCCTCTGATTGAGCACAAACTCCTTTGGCTCAGTCAGGACAACTTATTTATGATAGTAAAAGAAGAACGTTAGGTTCAATCGAGTGCTAGCACGATTTTCCTTGAACCTAATTGAATCTCATTCAGATCAATTGAACTAGATCAGTTCAATTGATGATCACCAGATTCAAACCCTTGTTTGTGTGACCCAGTTAGGTTCAGTTCTGTATGGTAATGGGATATGTCATGATCTCTATCATCGACATCATCGAAACTCCTTTCGATGGATCAGAACTCTTCTGATTCGAACAGCTAGAATGATCGATCATCTAAATCATTCTAATTGCTCCCAAAATCCACCAGTGACACCTAGCAGTATATGGTGGCAACCCATCAGAGCTGAATGCGAACCTCTTGGTGCAGCTACCTGTGTGATTAAGTTCTTCTATCTTGAGCCCCGATCAGATTAGGGTTAAGGTGAACTCGTCAAACCCTAGTCTCTGTCATATGATGTAATCATTCGATTCGAGTCCAATGTGAAAATCTAAATAGAAACTCTTTCTATTATTTCACTCTGCCATGGCCATGGGCTTCTGGACTTGATTCTCATGATCATCATAGGGCTGCTCCTCTACCACCGAGGTAGATAGATTCCATCTTGATGCAATCCAGTTCCTACAATGAACATGCTATAGCCAACATACACCTCAGGGTTCCATATGGCTAGGAGACCGAGTAATGGTGTAGTCAAACTATAACACCCTCAAGGTGAACTGCCGATGCATCTCAGGTCAAAGAACCAGACACACTACTGCAGCATCGAGTCAGTCATTGACGAGAAGGTAGACTTCCTAATGACTACTCGAGGTGGTCACGCTCAGTGCCCTCGTTCTCTAACGAGTACCTGTACTCTCGCTCCGGTGTCTCCACACCGTAGACTCAAGACTCATCTACTAAAAGAGAAGCGATTGTACACCAACCTTCCGGATCAATCACCATCCTCGTGATGATCCTATGGTCGGGAGCATTTTATGAGTTAATAATGATTATTCATGTCTTAAATTTTCAACTCTTGAAAATATGAATTATCATTACCATTAACTCAAAGGATGTATCACAGACACTAAATACACATATGTGATAGAAAAATAACCCATTTTATTGAATTATAGTCAAAATTATAATTTTGCCCCTAGAAGTGTATTACAAGTGTCAGCCAATTCTGGCTTCTAGGGAATAATTCAATTAAATTTATCTAAAAATATTAGTAATGTCATAGCCCTCTATTCCCAACTTGTCTTTCAATCTCTAGTCTGATTCATCTATAGTTCCATGACAAATTTTCATCACTTGCGTCAATGGGTTCATAAACATTATTTTGTATTAAGTTGAGGTCACTAACTTGATTTGTTTTAGATAGATTAAAAATATTTAGATATGTGGTCATATTACCAAAAGAGTATTTCATTAGGCTATTTTGACAGTTGATTTGGGCATTAGCTGTGGCTAGAAATGGTCTACCTAGTATAACTGGGATATGGCCATTTGAATTTATTACAGGTTCAGTTTCTAAAATCACAAAGTCCACTAGGTAGATGAAATTACCAATCTTAATTAATACATCTCTACTATTCTCCTTAGTACTTTTAAAGATCGATCTGCTAATTGTAAAGTCATTTCTATAGGCTTTAATTCTTCTAATTCTAGCTTTTCATAAATTGAATAAGATAGTATATTGACACTTGCCCTTAAGTCTAATAGAACCTTCTTAATAAAGGTTTTTTCTATGATGCAAGAAATAGTAGGAGATCCTGAATCTTTGTACTTCACTGGCATATGGTTTGACAGGTATGAACTCATACTGGCTGCTAGAAAGGCTCTCTTAGGTACATTGATGGTCTTTTTCCTAGTATACAAATCTTTAAAAAATTTAGCATATGATGGAACTTGTTGAATCATATTTAGTAAAGAAATATTTACTTTTACTTGCTTAAAGACCTTCATAATTTTATCTAGTTGGGCTGAGTTTCGATTGGACTTTAATCTATTAGGAAAGGATGCTACACTTTTAGGCATGGGTCCAACTAATTCTGGTGCGGGCTCTATTGTGGATCAGGTTCTATTTCTTTAGGCTCTTCAGACTGGCCTTGTTCAGGTATTGGTTCCGATGGTGGATCTTTTGTTTCTTCTTCTAGTTCTTTAGATGTACCCACTTGGTTGTTTATTTAGTTCCTAGATCTTAATGTATGGATAGCATTTAGTTGGTTAATCTGGGCTCCTTGCTGGGGTTTTTTTATTGTTTTGGATTCTAGGATTAGCCTCAAGTTGACTTGGCAATCTATCCTTCTCTCTCTCACTCACAATATTAGCTAATTATCCTAATTGCATTTTTAAACAAGCTATTGCTTGTGCATTTGCTATTAGCAATTGACCAATGACTTGCATAAAAGTATTAAGGATAGTTTCATTATCAATGGTTGATTTTGTCAAGATTTCTATGCTTTTTTTCTAAAGAGTCTAATTTTTTTTCATTATTGTTAAAGCCTGGTGAGTTATTTGTTGTCAGGTTAGGCCTTGTGTTTGATTGATTGAAGCTAGGACTGCCAACATTTGGATCTTGTGACCATAAAAAATTAGGATGGTTTCTCCATCCTGGATTATAAGTGGATGCATAGGGATTATTATTTGATCTTTGATATGCCGTATTAACCTATGCAAACTCATTTTCTATTGGTTTAATCAGGAAGGGATATTCCTCTATAACATGGTCTGGCGTACTGCAATCATTGCACATGGGTGTAGATACTTGATTTACATTGGCTGGTCTTGCAAAGCAGCTATTTTGACTTCTGCAGCTAGGGTTGTTGGGACTTGGTGTATACCACATCTTGCTGGCATAGATTTTCTAGTTGCTTTTCATTGTAGACGCTTTTCTGCTAGATCCTCAAAAAATTGCTAGGCCTCATTAGGTTCCTTGTGCTTGAATTGGCCCTGGCACATTAATTCTAGCATAGTCCTAGAACTTGGATCTAAATCTTCATAAATGATTTGGCATAACCTCCATGTTTCTATTCCATGGTATGGGCATTGACTTAAGAGGTTCTTAAATCGGTTTAAACACTTCCAAAAAGACTCTCCTTCTAATTGATAAAATTGATTAATTTTGTTTCTTAACTTGGCTGTTTGATGATGTGGAAAGAACTTCCTTAAGAATATTTTTACAAAGCCATCCCATGTTGTGATTGAGTGGTTGGATAGACTATATAGCCATTTTTTAGCATTTTTCTTGAGGGCAAAATTAATCAGCCTAAATTTAATAGCATCTTCAGAGAGTTGGTGTATCCTCATGGTATCACATACTTTTTCAAATTCTTTAATGAAAATATATGCATCCTTAATCCCAGTAAATTTAGGAAGCATGTTGATGATTTGAAGTTTAATTTTGAAATTGGTTGCACTGGTCTGTGGTAATTGGATACAAGATGGTTGGGCTGACCCAATTGGATAGCATAAGTCTTTTAGGATTTGAGGTTCTTGATCTATCTCACTCATTATGGATTTAGAAATTTCTTAGATTAGGATAGGATTTGGATCTATTTTTACTAATCGACCAAATTTTCTTTTCTAAGTTGTTATTTTTTAATTTTAATTTTTATATATTTTTTATTTTTTTAATTTTTAATTTTTTAAATTTTTAGAGAGATGAGAAAAAGGAAAGAAGAGGGTTCTAAAGATGAGTCCTACGGAGTCCTAAATCTAGAGATGAAAGAGAGAAGAGTGCTCCAATTATATTTGAATTTGATGTTAATAGCAATCAAGTTAAGCAAATATGGACTCTCTATCATAGGGTTAACCTAGATTTAGACAACTCCTAACTATTTCAAGATCACCTCTGAGCACTCCAAGCTTAAAATTGGCTAACAAATTCGGTCAGGTAAGTGTAAGATGTGGAAGGTTTATTGCTTGTAGCTTTTCTTAAATACCAACTGAGTTGGCCAGATCAGACAACATAATCAATTGAAAATCATAATCTTTGTACTTATCTTAGACACCAAATAATTAACCAATTCAAATTCGGTCCAATTCTAGGATTTTTTTGTCCTAATGAGCTTGAATAACCTTAAGGACAAACGTCTAATAAATTTTAAGTTAAGATTTAGATCCATGCAATATGAAGGATGATGGTTTGTGGACTAAGAAAGGATGATCAAATCTCCATCTTATCTTATTTAATGGGTTGTGCCCTTAGAGTATATTATGGATATGCAATGCAAATCAAATAAGATATCCAAAGATATTAAAAAATTAATTTTATTTAATATTTATGGTTACTCTTAATTAATTAAGTATTATAAAATATCAATAATTTTTTAAGGGTTTATGGTTTTATTTTTATAGATATTTTTTAGTTTTTTATTGTGCAATTTTGCAAAAAAAAGTAAATTCAAGTGATTTAGTCTTAAAAAATAATAAATTAATCTAAATTATAGAAAGCAGAAATTAGTTATGAAAGGCAGTAATAACTAGGTAAAACTAAAAAGCAATAAAATTTTTTTATTATTATTTTTTAATTTTTAAAATTAATTAATTAATTTTTAATTAATTGAAGCAATCATGCTACAATCTCCGACAACGGTGCCAAAAAATTTAACTGCTTGTCATTAAAGTAATAAATAAAGATTAAGTCTGATTTTAATTTTTAGAATAGTGGTGAGCCGGATATCGATTTTTTTAAGAATTGAAGGCTAAGTTACGTTTAATTTTTAATTAAAAATAATTTTTTTAATTTAATTTTAAAGCAAAAATTTAAATAAGTAGATTAAAGAGAGCAAATTGAGAGTTTAATAAATTAAAAAAAATAAAAAAATAAATACTTAATTAATTAGGGTTTTTGAGAATTAATGAAAATTATTTTAGAATTTTGAATCCATCTTCTACATGGTTGTTGTAATTCTTTTTAATATAAAATTTTATTATTTTTAAGAATTTAGTTATGACTATAATTTATTTTCTTAGAGTATGAATTATATCTCTTGATAATGATCCATCTCTATGAAATCATAAACTATTCAATACTTTAATTCTTAAAAATTAATAATATGGCTTTTAATGTTTATTTTTTAAAATAAATTATTAAAATAAGTATGAACTATATGTACCGATCATAATCCATCCTAATGAATATAATTTATTTAAATTTTTAATCAATTAATAAGCATGTCAAATAATCAAGATCTCATGCATAAAAAGATAAATTTTATTAAAAATTGAGCAAGAGAATATGTTTGCACAAAAAATAATTATAAAAGATAAAAAAAAAAATTACAATCCATATTAGAAGATTTTATCTACTCTCCTAGAATCCAGCTCCGTAGCCATGCATGGTTGATGATCTGCTTGCTCTTGGCATCTTCATAACTCCTTTGATTGAAGTTTGGAAGAAGAAAGAAGGAGAAGAAGACAAAAAAATAGAGAAGACACTCTATTTTTCTCTATTTTTTTGGCTTAGAAAACTTGTTCCCAGGCTTTGGGACTAAGGATGCTTAAATAGAGGAGGAAACAGGATCTTTAGAGCTATTTTCGAAGTCAAAATCTGAGTCTAGATTGATTTCTAACACCCTGATTAATTCTGGCCATCGGATCTTGATCAAACAATCCAATACTAGTTTAAAAATCATTAAGATTAGCCGCTAAAACCTCAATTAACCATCTGGATTAATTCACAACCGTTGGATCACTGCTTGGATGAATTTTTGCTGTTGGATCGTGCCAAATCATCTCTGAAATTCTTAATCAGATCAGAATGAATATCTGCCATTGGATCTCCATCGGCATCAATGTTCACAATTGGATCATGCAATACTGTAGCCATAGATCATCATGGACCGAGCACGATGAAGACCGTAGCCAATCAAAACCCGACATGTTGGATAAAATGATCTAAATGCCCCTGTACGTCGTGATAAAAATTCTGTGAACCTCTTAGTGGTCTAAGTTCACCACATGTCACGTGCCAATTCACTGCGGTTGCTGAGCTGGGTGGTCTGCCCCTTTCCATGGACCGGTCAATCAATCCACCGTGCATCAACCTATTTTTTTCTTTTTCTTTTATTTTAAACTTCTAGACTTCATAACTTTTTTATTTTAGCTCCGATTTAAATAAAATTTATTCTGTTAGAACCCATAAATTGAGCTCTTCATATTGGCAAAATACTAATAAAAATATTAATTTTTTAAATAAATATTAATTAGTTATCATGTAATAAGTGAAAGTCTACATTGTTGTAGTGATAAGTGAAAATATCTACCTTACGTTAACTAAAATCCTAATCTCTCTATATTCTAGAGAAGTGGAGTGACTTGTGAGTCCAATCAATAAACATCCTATGATAAACTCACCCTTGAACATTCTTTATAACCCTTTGTATATCCTCTGTACCTTTTTATTTCTAATAAATTGGATGGCAAGAGCCTCATCTAGTCAAATCTAATTATAAACATCACTATCCACCTGTGTTCAACTTCAAAAAAAGTATATGCTATAGTATTCACTTGTCACATATGAGGTGGATATGTTCTGATACCATATATAATAATAATTTAGAATCTTATTTAAAATAACTAGTCAAAAAGTATTATTTGGATTCAATATGGCATTAAACACACATTTACATGAGTCCTTATGTTTGTCTTGGCATAGACACCCAACCATCCCGCCTCAAAAATAAAAGCAAAAATGAAAATAAAGGGGATAAAAGCTAAGTGCAAAGACAATAGTTACAGCAGAGTTATTGCAATAATAGTAAGTGCAAACACCACCACCATAAAGATATAGAGAGTAGTAGACATAATGAAGTAATAATACAGAATTTAAGAAGCTATCTCCCTCGACATTTATTTCTTAGAGGCAGTAACCCAAGATGAGGGGTAAATTGGGTTTTATAAAATTTAAAACTTCAAACTAGATATAGTTTGTGTCCAAAGCAATTCAAATTATGTGAGTGAGTTGATATGTAGGAAATATAAATTAGCAGTAGAATTAATACAAAGATAAAATTATCAGAATCATAAATACAAAGATTTTATAGTGGTTTAGTACCAAACTTAGCATCTATTTCTATTTTCCAAGCAAATCTACTTGAGAATTCTAACTATAACCTCTCCAAGATTACAGTCTAATTATTTTTTAAGATTCATAATCCAATTCAATTGATTTTCACTAGCTCACCAACTAAAACCTTACAACTAATTGTTTTATTTCAGGCTCACATCCAATCCTAATTATTTTCTTCCAAGATTGCAATCAACCCTGATTGGTTCTTATGGAGATACACATCAAAACCAATACAACATCCAATTTTTAAGATTTGGACCAACCCCAAGTTTCTACACCCAAAAAACTTATTACAAGAAAAAAAATAATGCAAGAAATAGAGTTAAGAATAGTAAAACTCTTTTTGGATCTGAAGAAGTTGAGGTAGTTGTTGATTCAATGCTCAGACTTTTTCCTTGAATGCTTGAGAGGTTGGGGTAGCTTTTAATGCTTATTCTTGGTTATAGTTGGCTGATATTTACTCCCTCTTCCTCTCTTTTAATCTAACTTTAATGTGGGAAGGATGGGATTTATGACTCTCTCAAATTCCTTCCTCCTCTTGTTGTCCCTCACACTTTTTTATTTGAATGAATACTCAATAGCCTCTTCTTCCTTCAAAAGTTCATTCACTCCTCCCTCCTTCATCAATCCCTCATATTTATTGGCTTAAAAATATTTTCATTTAATATTATAACCATTTGGAACAACAAAGTAGCCATTTAGAATTAATTCACCTCGATTCTATATTTTTAGACACTCGTGTTATTTTGTCTGCATTCACTGAGTTAGCTCATCCAAATATTGAGTCGACTCACTTGAAAATCCAAGTCTGCTCACCAGCAAATGCCAAGACTTCAGCATTCTATCTTGCTCTGCTAATCTAAGACTGGGTTGGCTCAAATCTTGTCTTGGTCAACTCACTTGATAGTTGAGTCGGCTAACTAATCTTCTAGGTTGGCTCAGAAGAAATATTGATCTATATTGCTTTTTATATTTATCTTCCTTTAGACTGAGTTGGCTCTTCTCTTCATTGAGTTAGCTAAACTCCAGACTAAGTTGGTTAAGTTGATTACTAGGTCAGCTTAGAGAATTATTTTATATTTTGAAGGCTTCTATTTTTTCTATGTACCAAGGCTAGGTTGGATTAGTTTCAGACTAGGTCGACTTAAAGGCATTCCAAGTGTGCCTTAAGGACTTTCAAATAGTATTTCTTGAACCAAATTATTTCTAGGCTAGACTTACCTTCTTAAACATATTTTGTACTTGTTGAGAGGCACATCTAAACTAGATTAAATCCTTTAACTCTTATACTTCTTTTGCTTCCAAATCTGGGGATTTTAAGTAAGGGATATCGGCTTTTCATAAGAGTAACGCTTGACTTTAAGTTTTTCTTGCCTTTGAGTATATCTTCAGGATATGGCCTTTGAAATTTCTTGAGGATGTGGCCTTTGAATTTTCTTAAGGATGTGGCATAGCAAATGTTCAAAGTAATTAAGTATTTAAGGAAACCTACAACCGTTCTCAAGCACATCATTAATAAACATAATTTGTACTTAAAACTTTTTTGACATTATCAAAATCAATTGTAGAGCTAACAATCTCACACTTTCTGATGATGACAAAATCTTTTGAGTACCCCCTTTCAAGCATTAATAGAACTTTAGATTACAACATATATGAGGTTAAATTTCAACATAAGACTCCCCCTTTCTTAAACAATTTTTCAACATAAGCATATTTTAACTTTTTAACTTTCTAAAGTTCAAGTTACTCATAAAATTTCAAGAAATAATCAAATATCATTGTTTCTCCCCCATTGTTATCCAATTCATCATAACTTTAGCTTCCAGCTTTTATATGGTTCTCTTTTTGCTTTTATCAAAAAATTATTAATATTCCATCTTAATCATCTTTATTTTCATTCCTATCTCTCCACCTTTTTGTCATTATCAAAAAGTAGAGATTAATAACATTTAATTCAATGACAATTGAGGAAAGATCATTTAAACATGTTTCAACCTATTGTACAATCAAATATTTAAACATATTTTGACCAACATATAACATTCAAACACATTATATTGCACATCAAGCGGTTTAGCAAAGCAGAATCATTAGAATATAAATGAAGTTTAACATTGATAAGAATAAAGTTTTACATTCAAAAGTATGTCTGTCCTTTACAAAAAGTGACAAATGACATGAACATTTAAAAACAACCCAAAAACATGATGCATGAAGATAAACTAATAGAATGAGGGCTATGGCGAGATTTAGAAGAGCTTTCTACGAACTCAATAGATGGGCTTCTTCTAGACCTAGGGATCCTGGGATAAGGACAGTGAGTGGAGTATGGTCGTCTAGTAGCCCTAGTAGAGGTGGGTCTAGAGGAGGAAGGTCGTCTAGGTCGGTTAGAAGGCTAAGTTTAGAGTGAAGGCACTATGGAAATTGCTTATTCTTGAAGCTTTCTGATTGCCTTCACATCTTCTTCAATAGTGGTAACCCTTTGGACCAAGTTTTGAGTTAGCTTATGCAGATTTACCATTTTGAGTTCCAGGTCCGACATTAGCTGATAAAGAGCAGAAATGTGTCCCTTTAAACCACTACCAATTTGAGTACCTTCCAGTTGAGTAGATTTTTCGGGAGTAGCCTGGGCATGAAATCCTTGACCTTCATCAGGACTTCTAGCCTTCCTTACTCTGAAGCTTCTTTCCTTCTCCAAATACCTTCTACTTTCATAAGGCCCATTCTTTTAAAAAATTATTCATTGTAGGTGTCAGAATGGTGTAGCTTTCTCTTTGGTTCTTTTGATAGGACCAATGCCAGTAGATTTAAAAATTAATGTAAGAGCTATTCCGTAAGATAAGTTTCCTCTATCTTTAACAATGGCGTCTTGCATCTAGTGAATCAAGAAATTAGAGAGATTCAGTGGATACTCATAGACTATTGAAACATAAACTGGAGGTCATTGTCTGTGACATAATCAAATATCCCTACTTTGGGTATAAAAATTTTGCAAACAAAACTATGTAGTAGCCTCATTTCCCCAGATAACTGGTTTCCAAATAGATCTTTGACATTTGCCACATCAGTCCTCTCCAATATGTGCTTTAATGCTTTCTTTCTAGTGCAGATGAGATTGGATGATTCGTCAGCTGAGGTGTATCCAAAGAAGTCGCTGGAGAAGAGTTGCAGTAGCTTTCAATTCTTTGCCTTTTACCTTGGAAATGATTCCGTTTGGTTCCATTCAGACATTCTCGTAGAATTCCAAAACAAGCCCTGGATAAATACCTTTATTCAATGTGAAGAAGAATTCCCATCCAAATTTTCTGAAAACTCGATAGAAACCAAAACCCTCTTCTAAAATGAAATGAAAATCTATTCTTCTCCCTAGAATAATGGTTCGGATTGATAGAGATACCTTCCCTTGAGGCTGCTGAGCCAGGCACTTTCTGAGTTGCATATTCGTGTTCTTTCCTTGGAGAAGATGGCTTATGCTCCACAACAGTAAGATTCGGACATGGAGATTTCTCTTTTGATGTCCTTTGCCATTTGAATCTACAAGCTAAATGCTTAACCAGTGCCATTTAAACCAAATTCCCACAATGATTCCATGGAAAAGGACAAGGAATAGGCGATTTTGTGGGTCAAGAGGGTTTTGGAATGAGACGGTCGGTGAAAAGAGATGAAATAGTGAAAAATGAAAGCATAGGGCATTGGTTAAAAGGTTTGGATCCCGACCTCTGAGTCACTCAAGTTACTAGTGAGTTGACTCAAGTTATTGGTGAGTCAGCTCAGACATAGGTCAACTCAAACTAAGGATGAGTCAGCTCAGTCCAGCACAGGGGATGTTTTAGGATTTTTCAAGATTTTTGATTTCTCATTAAATAATGCAATCAATTATGCTGAAACTCATCTCAAAATCAATTTAATGCATATTATATGTGACTCAAAGCAATTTAATCATACATGACAATCAATCAAAAATGAGTAATTGCATAAGAACAAATCTAGATATTTCAACTACATGGATCATAGATATCTAATTCTTTTCTTATTGAACAAAACTTGTCGTTACTTAAAGATTTTATAAAGATATCAGCAATTTGATTATCAGCAAAAATAAATTCGAGAATAACATCATTATTTTGAACATGATCTCTCATAAAATCATGTCTAATTTCTATATATTTAGGTCTTTAATACTGAATTGGATTCTTAGCTAGATTTATATCACTTGTATTATCACATCTAATTAGAATTTCATTACAAATTATATCATAGTCTTCTATTTGTTGTTTGACCTACAAAAGTTGTGCATAACAACTTTTAGTTGCAATGTATTCAGTTTCAACCGTAGACAATACTACTGAATTTTGTTTCTTGCTAAACTATGAGATCAAATTAACAACTAAAAGTTGATATACCACTTATACTTTTTCTATCTAACTTACATTCAGTAAAATCAGCATCTAAATATCTAATTAAGTCTACAAAAGATTGTTTTGAATGTCAAAAACTAGCATTGTGTGTATCTATTAAATATCTTAAGATTTTTTTAATAGTCATTACATGTGATTCTTTAGGATTTGATTGATAATGTGTACACATACAAACACAAAACATAATATTTGATCTATTAGCAGTTAAGTAAAGAAATGATCTAATCATATCTCTATATAACATAGGATCCACTCTTAACCAAGCTTGCAATTGGAGCTCATAAGGATGCTAGTTTCTTTAACATTCCTCACACCAAACTTCTTTAGGACTTTCTTGGTGTATTTACTTTGTTTAATGAAGATCTCCTCATTTATTTGCTTGATTTGAAGTCCAAGAAAGAAGATTAGTTTACCCATCATGCTCATTTCGAACTCCTCCTATATTAACTTGACAAATTCTTCATACAAGAATTCATTAATAGCAACAAATATTATATCATCTACATAAATCTAAACAATCAAAAGATCATTTGATTTTCTTTTGATAAAAAGAGTTATATCGACATTTTCTCTTTGAAAATTATTTTTGAGTGAAAATTTACTTAACCTATCATACCAAGCTCTTGGTACTTATTTCAATCAATATAATATTTTATTTAATTTAAACACATGATTTGAAAATTTATAATTTTCAAAACCTAGTGGTTGTTTCATATAAACTTTCTCCGTAATGTATCCATTTAAAAATATATTTTTTACATCCATTTAAAAAAGCTTGAAATCCATAAAATATGCAAATGAAGCAATCTAAATTCAATACTGGTCAAGATATTTATGGTTAGATCCAAAAATTTAATTTTTTTTTTGATGATAAAAATTTTTATTTTACAATAAATCATGGATGCCTTAATCTGAAGAAGTGAAGGAAAATCCTGATTTTCCGGTCCAGGTTCGTTCAGATCTGATCAGATCAAGAGATATATTTCAAAATTTTTTCTCTTGATTCCAATCAGATCTTGATATGTTTCAGATCTGATTCTTATTATTTTAATAAAATAAAATTAAAAAGATAAATTAAATCAAATTTAATTTACCTGATTTGGGTAATCCTATTACCCTGTTGATGATCCTGTTTGCAGCGGAAGGTTCTGGATCTTAGCCACGCAAGCGCCTGGCCTCTACCGGTATCCACTCGGGTTGGATCTGGAGATCCTCTTCTTCTCTATCACACCTCCAAAAATCAGATCTGGATCTGATCTGGAGGATCTTCAAAACTCTTTTGAAGATCTGCAGTCGTCCTTTGCAGCAGCGCAGCCTTCTTGCTTTTGATCGCCTTTCTTTGATCTGAATCGCACCAACCAAGGTCCAAAACTCCTTTTGGACGTGGAGAGCAAGGGGAGAAGAGACTATGGCATGGAGAAGGAGGGGAGAGGCAGCCTTGGGGCATGGGGTTTCTCAATTGAATTCATTAGAATCTGAGTTGGGCGCAGGGTCTTATTTATAGACTAAGCTGTGATCCAACTCCTCTTCCTCCCAACCAATCACAACCCTTTGTGAAAATCAGATCTAAATCTGATTGGTGGGAATAGAGACCCCTGGATTCCTCCTTAGAGGGCGCCTAAGACCAGTCAAAGTTGGATTCTTAGAAGAACTCTAATTGGAATCCAAAAAGGAGATGGAGTCCTTGTCCAACAAGGACTCCTAGGCGCCTCCAACTTGGGCACACGCCTAGGGTGGCGTGCGCCCTTCTCCTTGCCAGGTTCTGGCAGGGGGACAGGCCCCCACCAGCTCTCCAATAGGTGCATGACATGTGGTCAAAAGTCAAAGTGTCAATGGTCAACGTTTGACCAGTCAAAGGTAGACTTTTGACCAAAGTCAAAGAACAAGAAATGGCAGGTGACCAAAAATGGCAGGTAATGTCTTACAAATAAGACAACCTTTTCTGACTTGGACAACCTCCAGTCAGACCATATGAAGGCCTCTGATTGAGCACAAACTCCTTTGGCTCAGTCAGGACAACTTATTTATGATAGTAAAAGAAGAACGTTAGGTTCAATCGAGTGCTAGCACGATTTCCTTGAACCTAATTGAATCTCATTCAGATCAATTGAACTAGATCAGTTCAATTGATGATCACCAGATTCAAACCCTTGTTTGTGTGACCCAGTTAGGTTCAGTTCTGTATGGTAATGGGATATGTCATGATCTCTATCATCGACATCATCGAAACTCCTTTCGATGGATCAGAACTCTTCTGATTCGAACAGCTAGAATGATCGATCATCTAAATCATTCTAATTGCTCCCAAAATCCACCAGTGACACCTAGCAGTATATGGTGGCAACCCATCAGAGCTGAATGCGAACCTCTTGGTGCAGCTACCTGTGTGATTAAGTTCTTCTATCTTGAGCCCCGATCAGATTAGGGTTAAGGTGAACTCGTCAAACCCTAGTCTCTGTCATATGATGTAATCATTCGATTCGAGTCCAATGTGAAAATCTAAATAGAAACTCTTTCTATTATTTCACTCTACCATGGCCATGGGATTTCTGGACTTGATTCTCATGATCATCATAGGGCTGCTCCTCTACCACCGAGGTAGATAGATTCCATCTTGATGCAATCCAGTTCCTACAATGAACATGCTATAGCCAACATACACCTCAGGGTTCCATATGGCTAGGAGACCGAGTAATGGTGTAGTCAAACTATAACACCCTCAAGGTGAACTGCCGATGCATCTCAGGTCAAAGAACCAGACACACTACTGCAGCATCGAGTCAGTCATTGACGAGAAGGTAGACTTCCTAATGACTACTCGAGGTGGTCACGCTCAGTGCCCTCGTTCTCTAACGAGTACCTGTACTCTCGCTCCGGTGTCTCCACACCGTAGACTCAAGACTCATCTACTAAAGAGAAGCGATTGTACACCAACCTTCCGGATCAATCACCATCCTCGTGATGATCCTATGGTCGGGAGCAATTTATGAGTTAATAATGATTATTCATGTCTTAAATTTTCAACTCTTGAAAATATGAATTATCATTACCATTAACTCAAAGGATGTATCACAGACACTAAATACACATATGTGATAGAAAATAACCCATTTATTGATTTATAGTCAAAATTATAATTTTGCCCCTAGAAGTGTATTACAAGTGTCAGCCAATTCTGGCTTCTAGGGCACATATATCTAACAATCTCCCACTTGTCCTAAAGCCAATTGGCTACAAGTCTAAGTCCCATCTTCTCAAGGTGGGCTTCGATCTTCTGCTGGCCCAACGGCTTTGTAAGTGGGTCTGCCACATTATCTGCGGAGTTGACTCTCTTGACCTCGACGTAACCCTTCTCGAGGTAATCGCGGATGAGGTGGTATCGCCGCTCAATGTGCTTGGATTTCTGGTGAGACCTCGGCTCCTTAGCAAGGGCTATGGCGCCATTGTTGTCGCAGTATAGAGGAATGGCATCTGATGGCATTACTCCAATTTCTGCAGCAAACTTCTTGTACCAGAATGCTTCCTTTCGCAGCCTCTGATGCAGCGATATATTCTGCTTCCATGGTGGAATCTGCTATCACCGTTTGCTTGGAACTCTTCCAGCTGACAGCTCCACCATTGCACACAAACAGACTTCCCAGATGTCGACTTTCGATCATCTATATCGGACATGAAAGTCCGAGTCTGTGTATCCCTGGACTTGGAGTTCTCCATTACCAAAGACCAACATCATATCCTTAGTTCTTCTCAAGTACTTAAGGATACATTTCACAGAAGTCCAGTGTTCTTCACCTGGATTTGACTGATATCTGCTTGTGACACTCACAGCATGGGCTATATCAGGTCGTGTACATAGCATGGCATACATGAGGCTCCCTATTGCAGAAGCATAAGGGATCTTGCTCATGCGTTCTATTTCCTCAGGTGTGCTGGGGCACATCTTCTTGGAAAGATGAATACCATGTCTGAAGGGTATTAATCCCCTCTTAGAGTTTTCCATACTAAACCTCTTTAGTACTTTCTCTATGTACATCTTCTGTGAAAGTCCTAGCATCCTATTCGGTCTATCCCTATAGACCTTAATTCCTAGAATAAAGGATGCTTCACCTAGGTCTTTCATGGAGAATTCCTTGGACAACCACATCTTGACTGATGTCAACATGGGAATATCATTCCCAATAAGGAGGATGTCATCCACGTACAATACGAGGAAGACAACAGCGCTCCCACTGACCCTTTTGAAAACACATGGTTCCTCTTCATTTTTGATGAAACCAAACTTTTTGATCACATCATTGAAACGAGTGTTCCAGCTCCGAGATGCTTGCTTA
>QRFJ01001644.1:476556-549172 GCA_006176705.1 Cocos nucifera
ATTAAAATAAATTTAAAATAGATCTAAATAATTTAGAACCATGGCTCTGATACCAGTTGAAGGGAAATCCTGATTTTCCGGTCCAGGTTCGTTCAGATCTGATCAGATCAAGAGATATATTTTAAAAATTTTTTCTCTTGATCCCAATCAGATCTTGATATGTTTCAGATCTGATTCTTATTATTTTAATAAAATAAAATTAAAAGATAAATTAAATCAAATTTAATTTACCTGATCTGGGTAATCCTATTACCCTGTTGATGATCCTGTTTGCAGCGGAAGGTTCTGGATCTTAGCCACGCAAGCGCCTGGCCTCTACCGGTATCCACTCGGGTTGGATCTGGAGATCCTCTTCTTCTCTATCACACCTCCAAAAATTAGATCTGGATCTGATCTGGAGGATCTTCAAAACTCTTTTGAAGATGAGCAGTCGTCCTTTGCAGCAGCGCAGCCTTCTTACTTTTGATCGCCTTTCTTTGATCTGAATCGCACCAACCAAGGTCCAAAACTCCTTTTGGACGTGGAGAGCAAGGGGAGAAGAGGTTTGGCATGGAGAAGGAGGGGAGAGGCAGCCTTGGGGCGTGGGGAAACTTGATCTCAATTCAATTCTTAATCTGAGTTGGGCTACAGGGTCTTATTTATAGACTAGCTGTGATCCAACTCCTCTTCTTCCCAACCAATCACAACCCTTTGTGAAATCAGATCTAAATCTGATTGGTGGGAATAGAGTCCCCTGGATTCCTCCTTAGAGGGTGCCTAAGACCAGTCAAAGTTGGTTCTTAGAAGAACTCTAATTGGAATCCAAAAAGGAGATGGAGTCCTTGTCCAACAAGGACTCCTAGGCGCCTCCAACTTGGGCACACGCCTAGGGTGGCGTGCGCCCTTCTCCTTGCCAGGTTCTGGCAGGGGGACAGGCCCCCACCAGCTCTCCAATAGGTGCATGACATGTGGTCAAAAGTCAAAGTGTCAATGGTCAACGTTTGACCAGTCAAAGGTAGACTTTTGACCAAAGTCAAAGAACAAGAAATGGCAGGTGACCAAAAATGGCAGGTAATGTCTTACAAATAAGACAACCTTTTCTGACTTGGACAACCTCCAGTCAGACCATATGAAGGCCTCTGATTGAGCACAAACTCCTTTGGCTCAGACAGGACAACTTATTTATGATAGCAAAAGAAGAACGTTAGGTTCAATCGAGTGCTAGCACGATTTTCCTTGAACCTAATTGAATCTCATTCAGATCAATTGAACTAGATCAGTTCAATTGATGATCACCAGATTCAAACCCTTGTTTGTGTGACCCAGTTAGGTTCAGTTCTGTATGGTAATGGGATATGTCATGATCTCTATCATCGACATCATCGAAACTCCTTTCGATGGATCAGAACTCTTCTGATTCGAACAGCTAGAATGATCGATCATCTAAATCATTCTAATTGCTCCCAAAATCCACCAGTGACACCTAGCAGTATATGGTGGCAACCCATCAGAGCTGAATGCGAACCTCTTGGTGCAGCTACCTGTGTGATTCAGTTCTTCTATCTTGAGCCCCGATCAGATTAGGGTTAAGGTGAACTCGTCAAACCCTAGTCTCTGTCATATGATGTAATCATTCGATTCGAGTCCAATGTGAAAATCTAAATAGAAACTCTTTCTATTATTTCACTCTACCATGGCCATGGATTTCTGGACTTGATTCTCATGATCATCATAGGGCTGCTCCTCTACCACCGAGGTAGATAGATTCCATCTTGATGCCATCCAGTTCCTACAATGAACATGTCATAGCCAACATACACCTCAGGGTTCCATATGGCTAGGAGACCGAGTAATGGTGTAGTCAAACTATAACACCCTCAAGGTGAACTGCCGATGCATCTCAGGTCAAAGAACCAGACACACTACTGCAGCATCGAGTCAGTCATTGACGAGAAGGTAGACTCCCTAATGACTACTCGAGGTGGTCACGCTCAGTGCCCTCGTTCTCTAACGAGTACCTGTACTCTCGCTCCGGTGTCTCCACACCGTAGACTCAAGACTCATCTACTAAAGAGAAGCGATTGTACACCAACCTTTCGGATCAATCACCATCCTCGTGATGATCCTATGGTCGGGAGCAATTTATGAGTTAATAATGATTATTCATGTCTTAAATTTTCAACTCTTGAAAATATGAATTATCATTACCATTAACTTAAAGGATGTATCACAGACACTAAATACACATATGTGATAGAAAATAACCCATTTATTGCTTTTAGTCAAAATTACAATTTTGCCCCTAGAAGTGTATTACAAGTGTCAGCCAATTCTGGCTTCTAGGGCACATATATCTAACAGATTTATCATTTAATCCTTAAATAGTTCATAATGATACGTGTTACTTAAGATAATATTTATCAAATATAGGTCGTTGGTGTATATGGTTTCGCAACCAAGGATATTGAGACACTGATATAGCATGCAAGTGAGATATATGGGTACATCTACACTAAACGTGATCAACTCTGGGGCTTTTCTCCTATCAAGATTAGCTTCGATGGAATATGGGTATAAATGTCCCTCCGACCTGAGATCACCACAGTGACTTTCAAGCAATTCACTGTGTTTTGGTGCTGCACTATCTGAATTTCTAATTCAGTGATGAAAGATTTCTGAGCACAGTCAAGTACTTGTGGAGTTGGTGCGTGTATCAAGATGGAATTGACCACTCCTAATTTCAGGAGCTGTGTTCAATTGTGTTTCAATTTAGCAAAATCTTAGCCAGGGTAGTCTTAGTGAGGAGTCACAGGACTAATTGCTTTGAGATACGATATGGATGTATTTTCTAGGATTGACAGTCTAACCCTGAGTCATCTATTACACAGAGGTCATAGGGATGAATTATACGGTAAGCATATTCGCGTAGGTTCTGAATGTTGTGATTACGATTATTCGACCTATTTGGACATCGGGTACCATTGCTAGATGGTCACTTCGATTGATATAAAAATTAATTTCTATGCTACCGGCTTAGGTTCGGACCTACGGAATCACACACATTAGGAGTTCCTACCTGATCTGATGGCTGATCAAGAGTTCCATTGGTCTGAGATTCTGTGGTCAAGAGTCCCACTGGACTGAAATTCTATGATCAAGAGTCCTACTGGACTGAGACTCTGAGTGCTACTTGTCTGAAACTCTCTGATCAAGAGTCCCATTAGTTTGAAACTCTATGGTCAAGAGTTCCACTGGATTGAAACTCTATGACCAAGAGTCCTACTGGATAGAGACTGTGAGTCATACTTGTCTGGGACTCTTTGGTCATGAGTCTTGATAATCTAGGACACTGTGGTCAAGAGTTCCACTGGACTGGGATTCTTTGACCAATTATCCTACTAGACTAGAACACTAAGTCCTACTCGTCTGAAACTCTCTGATCAAGAGTTCTACTAGTCTAGAACTCTATGATCGTGAGTTCGATTCGTTTAGGACACTAAATTCAATAGTCCCACTGATTTAGGACTCTTCAAGAGTTTCATATTGATAGGACTCTGTTGCCTAGTAACCCATTCGATTTGGACTCAGATATTTTTGAAGGATTAATTTATAATTTAATTATTGATTAGCTCAATTTGATTAAATGATGAAAATTCGATCAAGTCTGATTGAATTTGATTCGATTGGATTTGATCCGATCAAGTCATGAGATGATCTAATCGCTATGGGAGTTTTGATCCTGATTTAATCAGAACGTAGATCTAATTAATTTCTAATTTAATTAAAATTTTATTGAATTAGGATAAGTCTAATTTGATTAGATTTAACTTAGTTTAATTGGATCAAAATTATTTGGTTTGGTTGAAACCAATTAGGATCAAGTCAAATGAAGTTTGAATTCAAATTCTTCCATGCACCCACCATTTTTGACTTTTCCACTTTACTTCCCATGCCCTCCTTTTTGTTTGTCGAATATTTTTTGAGAAATAAAAATATGAACATAGAAGGAGAGTCCTTCTACATGTTAAACACAAGGAAGGGGGTGTTAGATAAGGATAAGAGGCTCATTTGGTTTTTGAAATCAAGTGAGTGGTTAAAACCTCTCAACCACTCGATCCTTATTATTTTTTATGTGGTTTTCCCATCATATTCATGTTAATAAATTATGAAAATTTTTGTGCTTGCTGCAAAAATGATTAGCATTATATGGTAAAAATTTTAGAGTATTTAGGCATTAATTTTTTATAGTATCTAAAAAATCAAAAAGTATACAATTGATCGGATCGATCATGATCAACCATCGAAGGCTTCGATGAGGAGCTAGCACTCCAGTACGACTGATCAGGATCAGGAGCTTCGTATGGACCAACCGTAGAAGCTGGATATATGTGTGGTTATGACGTGATACTAGAGCATTATCTGATGGACTTAGATTATGGTGATTGACTATCCGTGAAAAGGTATTATGTTCTGAACACATAGATATAATAAATAGTTTATTACATAGTTTTATTTTCAGATCTATTGATGTATGCATGTATATTATATTTAGATCCTAATATATAGGGTTAAATAATCTGATATAATCAATAGATAATTAATTAGATTAATTATTTTTTACTACATCATTGCTATTTTTGAAATATTTTTTGAAAGTAGCATGGCAAATTCTATACTATTTTCTTCAAATGGTATCAGAGCAAGGTTCTTTAAATATGATATGCTTACATATTTAGATTAATAATTTAGATTTAATCTAAATATTAATCTAATAATTAAAGTAATTAGATCTAAAAAATTAAAATTCAGATCGCACGAACTGTAGGTTGTCCTGCTGTAGGGTTTACCCCCTATAGTGAAAAGGTTGTTCTGGTACGTTGCTCATCTATATCGTTAATCATGAAATTATTAGATTTGATCTAATATTTTTATGATTTAATTATATTAGACTTTAATCTGATTTATGATCATGAATGCATAATTAGATAAAGTTTGATTCATGATTTCATGATGATGTAGTGTACATAGTTTTAGATTAAATCCTACAACTAGTGTTGTTTTTGAATTGAGATGATTTAATTTTGAAATGAGTCAACTCAATTGGTAAACAATGCTAAGTTGTAAAGAATCTTTTAAAATTAAAAATATTTTTGAAATACCGAATCCTAACCCTCAGCCCATAAACTTAATTAAAAATTAAGTATAATGATTTAGTGTCTAGAATTATGAATTAAGACTCTAAGTCATTAATCATAAACTTCTAGGTTATTGGGTTAGCTGAATTAGGTCCATAAATTGGGTTAGACCTAAGATTAGTTAAAAGATGGACTAATTTAATATAATTGATCAAATCTAATTAAATATTAATTTAGATTAGATTAAGGACTCTATATACTTAATTATAATAGTTGTAGTTGGTCAAATTCATGCCTTTAACAAGGACCAAATGGACTTAATTCAAGACTACGTGATCAAATCCGAAATTACTAGGTTGGTCAAATTAAAACTAATGAATCGGATGGTGTTTAAGGTAAGTTTAGCAGTTTGACCAGTGGTTTTTAATTGGGAGCTACTCGCACTGATTTGATCTTTGACAAGTTAATGGCACATCTCTTCCACTGATCTCGCTTACCTGCCATCTTGGTGAGTTAGATTTTGATTAGATCACTTGGTGATTCAGGCTCACCCATGTCTTTTAGGTAAATCAGTCTGACTGATTTAGGTGCTCCTGATACCAGCTTAGATTAGATTCTTTTCTGACTTGGTGAAGTCAGTGGGAGGATCAAAATTGGCTCATTGAATTTTATTAAATTAGTTAACTAAATCCTCTAAAATTATTAGATTCTTAAAAATAAAATTGTTATATAGATAACTAAATCATAGCCTCCCATTAAGTTGAGTGATAATGGGTTCATTAGTATAATGATCATTGAAGGCCCAAAGGCCTGGTGATTATTGACTAATCAAATTATCATTCGTAAAATGATAATTTGGTTAAGTCTTTCTGATGGTGGTTAGGTTGGCCGACCAAAGTCGGGCATGATCATTTATTGGTTAGATAAGACCAAATGTGGTCATGTTAATGGTTGGACCTAACCGAACCTTTTTCAGTGGAGAACAAAGCCAACTGATTAGGTCTATGGGGCAAAATCAATGTTACTAAAAGTTGTTTAGAAAAATAATTGATTTTGAATCTATCCATAGGTGCACATGGGTTGACCAACCAAAGTTGGGCTCATGTGTAGTCTATGTGGATTCTAGTATTCACTAAAAAATTAGAGTAATTCCTTGAATTGGAGGTAGAGGCTACCAATTCATATAAAATAGTGGAAGGACCTTTAGACTGAAGTCCAAGTCTTTAGGATTAATAATTCATATACTAATTAGGTTTGATTTTTCTTTTTGTGCAGACATGGCCACTAACCTATTGCTCCGGCTATTATTAGATCATGATAAATTAATGGGATCCAACCACAATAGCTGGTATTGTAAGTTGAAAATCATCCTGGAGCATAAGCAAATTCTTTATGTGGTTATGGATCGAGCACCGAGGAGCCAGCCCCGAATGCTAGAAAAGCGATCTAAGATACTTATCTGAAGTAGCTCAATGACTGCACCACCGTTCGATGTATAATGCTGGTGGTAATGAATGATGAGTTCAGTCATAGGTTTGAAAAATGCCCAGCCATAGAAGATGCTTCAAATATTGAACAACTCTTTTGGCACGTCGGATGATGTAGAAAGGCATAAAATAAGTTGTGCCATTTTCAATGCTCGGATGAGGGATGGGTCCTCAGTCATCGATCATGTATTGTACATGATCGAGATGATTGAGTGCCTTAGCAAGTTAGGCTTTTCCCTGCACGAGCATCTCGGTAAGGATACGATCCTTAATTCTTTGCCCAAGTCCTTCCTCCCCTTCCTAACTCATTTTAGAATGACAAAGCCTGCAGTGAACTATCACATCTTGTTGGGATTGCTATAGAACTTTGAAAAGAATCACCAACTCCACAAGGAGATGGTGAATATAGTGGGGGGGTCTTCTTCTAGTCGTCGACCCTTTAAGAAAGGAAAAAAGAACAAAAAGAAGAAAAATAAGAAGGTGCGGCTGCATGCTGGGACGACTGCACAGAGTCAGACCAAGAAGTGTAAGCCCAACCAGAGCTAGGCAGAGTACTTCTTCTACAAGAAGCAGGGGCACTAGAAAAGGAACTGTCCTCTGTACATTGCCTTGCTGGATCCGAACAGATCGAGGAAGAAGCAAGTGGTTGCTGGGCAAGGTAATTATATGATAATATCTTATAATTTTTTCTTATTTGATTCTACTGCTCAAGTAATAGATACTGGAAGCCCTTATTATATTTGTAATTCTATGCAGGGCTATTAGTCAGTAGGAGATTTGATAAAGGTGAGAGGTTGCTGAACATTGGAGATGGAAGATAAGTTTCAATTCTAGCTTTAGAAATCATGAACCTTGTAATCAATTCAAATAAAGTTATTCTTAATGAATGTCATTATTGTCCAACTTTCTTATTGAATGTCATTTCTATAAGCCTTTTGGTCATAAATGATTTTGAAATATCAATAAAATTTTTTTTTGTAATGTCATTTTGTATGGTGTTACAATTTTGATTGGATAATTGAATAATGGAATTTATTTGCTTTCTATGCTTGTTAACATGGTTCAATCCTTCAGTAAACATCCTAGAATTAGTGATGTGACTGATGTCTACCTTTGGCATTGTAGGCTAGGTCATATTAACAAGAATAGAATTAATAGATTAGCTCAATAAGAAATTATTGAGGTTAGTGATTGTGAGTCACTTTAGATCTATGAGTCCTATTTTCTTGGTAAGATGATCAGTCATCTTTTACTGAAAAAGATGAATGAGCCACTGAACTCTTGAGTTTAGTACATTCGGATGTATGTGGACCCATGAGCTCAAGTGCCAGAGGTAGATATTTCTACTTCATAACCTTTACAGACGATCTATCGAGGTATGGATATGTCTATTTAATAAAGCATGAGTCGAAGTCGTTTGAAATATTCAAACCATTTTGAAATGAGGTAGAAAAGCAAACTGGAAAGAGTATTAAAACTCTTCGGTCTGACTAAGGGGGTGAGTACCTTTCCAATGAGTTTCTGACATATCTTGGGAAGAATGGGATTCTCTCCTAATGGATCCCTCCTAGAACACCATAATATAATGGTGTGTCTGAAAGGAGAAATCGAATCCTATTGGACATGGTTTGATCCATGATGGAGTTTGCTGGTTTGTCGATCTTCCTATGGGGATATGCGCTCGAGTTAGTTTGTTACATTCTAAATAGGGTTCTGAGTAAATCTGTTAATAAAATACCATATAAAATATGGACAGAGTGTAAGCCAATGTTTTCACACCTTAAGATTTGGGGGTATCCAGCCTACGTCAAACGTTTGATGATAGACAAACTTGGACCTAGGTCTGATAAGTGTAGTTTTATAGGTTACTCAAAAAAAATCAAAGGATACTACTTCTACCTTGCTAATGAGTAAAAAAAATTGGTCAGCCTTAAGACAGTCTTTTTAGAAAAGGAGTTCCTTAGTGAAGGAACTAATGCCTCCAAGGTCAAACTTGATGAAGTACGATAGGTGGAAGAACGGATACAAGTTGTTGAAACTGAGCTGGATCTAATTAGATCAGATCCAAAATCCATTATAGAAGCATCCTTAAAGAGATCTGATAGAGTACCACATCAACCAAATAGATACTATGATTTTCTGATCTGAGATGGGGATCCTATCGAACTCGATGAGAACAATCAGGACCCAATCACCTATATGGATGCAATGCAGAGATCCGACTCTGAGAAATAGCTTGAGGCCATGAAATCTGAGATAAAATCCATAAAGGTCAATGATGTATGGACATTGGTTGATCCACCCGAAGGGGTAAAACCCATAGGGTGTAAGTGGGTCTTCAAAAGAAAAAGAGGTGCAGACGGAAAGATGGAGACCTATAAAGCCCGTCTGGTTGCCAAGGGATATCATCAACGTTATGGTATTGACTATGATGAGACGTTCTCTCCTGTGGCAATGCTCAAATTCATTCGGATAATGCTTGCCATAGCAGCCCATCTGGACTATAAAATCTGGCAGATAGATATGAAAACAACTTTCCTGAATGGAGAGCTGGATGAAAAGGTGTATATGATACAACCTAAAGATTTCACATTCATAGATGAGTCTAAGGTGTGTAAGCTTTAGAGGTCTATTTATGGACTAGAGCAGGCATCTCGGAGTTGGAACATACGATTTGATAGAATAATCAAAATGTATGGCTTCGTTAAGAATGAAGAAGAGCCCTGCATATACAAATGGGCTAATGGTCCAGCAATAGTATTTCTAGTATTATATGTGGATGACATTCTCTTAATCGAAAATGATGTCCCTGCATTACAAGAAATAAAGATCTGGTTGTCATCACAGTTCTCTATGAAAGATCTAGGAGAAGCTTCCTACATCCTAGGGATGAAGATCTATAGAAATAGATCTGAAAGGTTGCTTGGATTGTCCCAGTCCACGTACATTGATACTGTGCTAAAATGGTTCAGCATAAAAAAATTTCAAGAAAGGCTATCTGTCGATAGGCCATGGAATTTCACTTTCAAAGAAGGATTGTCCAACAACACCTCTAGATAGAGAGTGTATGAATAGAATACCATATGCTTCAGCAGTGGATTCTATAATGTACGCCATGACATGTACGCAATCAAATGTGGCATACTCACTAGGTATAGTGAGTAGATACCAATCTAATCCAGAGGAGAATCATTGGAAGGTTGTTAAAACCATCCTAAAGTATTTAAGAAATACTAAGGACCAGTGGCTTGTATATGGTGAATCAGACTTAAAACTTGTGGGGTTCATAGACTCCAATTTTCAATCCGATCATGATGATAGCAAGAGTGTGTCGGGATATATATTTATTCTTAATGGTGGGGCCATCTGCTAGAAGAGTTCCAAACAGCACACTATGGCCGATTCAATTTGTGAGGTGGAGTATGTTGCTCTATCAAATGCTGCCAAAGAAGTGATGTGGCTAAGAAAATTCATCACTAAGCTCGGAGTAGCACCCTTCCTTGATGGTCCAGTTCTGCTCTATTGCGACAGCTCTGGAGCCATTGCTCAAGTGAAAGAATCAAAGGCACACCAGCAGACGAAGCATATTCTACGCCACTACCATCTTGTTCGAGAGATTATGGATCGAGGTGATGTCAACCTTCAGAAGATCGATGGAAAGGAGAACTTGATCGACCCATTCACTAAAGTTATTACAGTGAAGGAGTTCGATGACTTTAAGTCGAAGATAGGTATTAAATACTGCATCGATTGGCTTTAGTCCAAGTGGGAGATTTTTGAGAATGTATTCCAAAGTCAATCATCAGTCTGTTAATGGTTGGTCATATATTTATAATTATATATGAATTATAAATTAATAAAAGTTATTTTGACATTTTTCATCATAAATTTTATTGTCTTCTAATTAACTCCTGCATTGTGATAAAGTCCTTAGGATTATTTAGATTCGGCAAAGGAGGATTTATCATTTAGTTCTTAAATAGTTTACAATCAAATGATATATTGTTACTTAGGATGACAATGTTTATCAAATATAGATTGTTGTGTGCCATATAGGTTAGTTGTCCTCATAACCAAGGAGTGTTGAGACACTGATATGGCATGCAAGTGAGATGTATGGGTACATCTGCACTGAATGTGACCAACTCTGGGGCTTTTTTTCTATCAAGATTAGCTTCGATGGAATATGGGTATAAATGTCGCTCCGACCTGAGATCACCATGGTGACTTCTAAGCAACTCACTGTGTTTTGGTGCCAGACTATCTAAATTTCTAATTCAGTGATAGAAGATTTCTGGGCACAGTCAAGTACTTGTGAAGTTGGTGCATGTATCAAGATGGAATTGACCACTCCTGATTTCAGAAGCTGTGTTCAATTGTATTTCAATTTAGCAAAACCTTGACCAGGGTAGTCTTAGTGAGGAGTCACAGGACTAATTGCTTTGAAATATGATATGGATGTATTTTCTAGGGTTGACAGTCTAACCCTGAGTCATCTATTACATAGAGGTCATAGGGATGAATTATATGGTAACCATATTTATGGTTTTGAATGTTGCGATTGCAATTATTCGACCTATTCAAATGTTGGATACCATTACTAGATGGTCACTTTGATTAGTATAGAAATTAATTTCTGTGCTACCGACTTAGGTTCGGACCTATGGGGTCACTCACATTAGGAGTTTCTACCTGATCTGATGGCTGATCAAGAGTCACATTGGTCTGGGACTCTGTGGTCATGAGTCCCATTGGATTGGGACTTTGTGACCAAGAGTCCTATAGGATTGGAACTCTGAGTCTGACTTGTCTGGGACTCTCTGATCAAGAGTCCCATTAGTCTGAGACTCTATGGTCAAGTGTCCCATTGGACTGGGACTCTGTGACCAAGAGTCTTATTGGATTGAAACTCTGAGTCCTACTTATCTGGAACTCTCTGATCATAAGTCTTGATAATCTAGGACACTATGGTCAAGAGTCCCACTGGACTGAAACTCTGTGCGCAAGAGTTCTAATGGACTGAAACTCTAAGTCTTACTCATCTAGGACTCTCTGATCAAGAGTTTTACTAGTTTGAAACTCTATGATCGTAATTTTGATTCATTTAGGACACTGGATTCAAGAGTCCCACTGATTTAGGACTCTTCAAGAGTTTCATGTTGATAGAACTCTGTTGTCCAGTAACCCATTCAATTTGGACTCAGATATTTTTTAGAGGATTAATTAGTAATTTGATTATTGATTAGCTCAATTTGATTAAGTCTAATTGAATTTGATTCGATTGGATTTGATCTGATTAGGTCATGAGATGACCTAATCGCTATGTGAGTTTTGACCCTGATTTGATTAGGACATAGATCTAATTAATTTTTAATTTGATTAAAATTTTATTGGATTAGGCTAAGCCTAATTTGGTTGGATTTAACCTGATTTAATTGGATCTAAATTAATTAGTTTTGTTGAAATTAATTAGGACCAAGTCAAATAAAGTTTGAATTCAAATTCTCCCATGCGCCCACCATTTTTGACTTTTCCACTCTGCTTCCCACGCCCTCCCTTTGGTTTGTCGAATATTTTTTGAGAAATAAAAATATGCACGTAGAAGGAGAGTCCTTCTGCATGTTAAACATAAGGAAGGGGGCGTTGGATAAGGATAAGAGGCTTATTTGATTTTTGAAATAAAGTGAGTGGTTAAAACCTCTCAACCACTCGATCCTTATTATTTTTCATGTAGTTTTCCTATGGTATTCACATTAATAAATTATGAGAATTTTTGTGGATGCTGTAGAAGGGATTAGAATTTTGTGGTAAAATATTTAGAGTATTTGGGTATCAGTTTTGGGCAAAAAAAATCTTGGAGTGAAGATGAATAGGATCTTATAGCACTTTTCTTTTCTTTTATGCCTTTCTTCTCTTATGATTTTCACCTCTAAAGATATCCTATTTTTAGATATGATCTAAATAGAAATTATATATCTAAAATTTATCTTTTCATGAAAACTTATTTCATGGGAAAACTCCACACAAAGAGGGTGTGATAGGATTTTTAGTGTGTCAAGATTTTTGGGCCGAAGGAAATCCTAGATTTGGGAATTTGGGTTCGGGTGGAGAGATCGGGTGCTATGAGCATCGGATCGCCACCAAATTTGAAACATATCTTCATCATCCTCCAATATTTATGTTCTAACTTTTTAGAATATCTAAAAAATTAAAAAATATATGATCAATCGGATCGATCATGATTAACCATTGAAGGCTCCGACGAGGAGCTAGCACTCCAGTGGGGCTGATCGGGACTAGGAGCTCTATGTGGATCAACCATAGAGGCCAGAGTGCGGCAATGATATGATACCAGATATTATTCAATGGATTCAGATTATAGTAATTGACTATCCACAAAAAGATATTGTGTTCTGAACACGTAGACGTAGTAAATAGTTTATTACGTAGTTTTATTTTCAGATCTATTGATGTATGCATGCATATTATGTTTAGATCCTAATGTGTAGGATTAAATAATATGATATAATCAATAGATAATTAATTATATTATTATTTTTTGCTGCATCATTATTATTTTTGAAATATTTTTCGAAAGTAGCATGGCAAATCCTGCACTATTTTCTTCATCATCAAAATTAATTCTTTTCTTGATTATAATCTTGTATAACCAATCTGGCATTATTTCTTATTACATTGCCTTTTTCATCTAATTTATTTTTAAAAATCTATTTTATTCTAATTATAGGATGGCTTTTAGGTTGTTCTACTAAGTTTTATACTTGATTTCTTTCAAATTGATTAAGTTCCTCTAGCATAGCAATTATCCAATTAGAATGCTTTTAAGCTTTATAAATTATTTTAGGTTCAATATGAGATATAAATGCAAAATGATTTAATATATCTCTAGATGAAACTGTTAGATGAGTGCCATAGAAGCTAGATTGGCCGATACTTATAAAATATTTTCTAAAAGTATTTTTATAATTTTGACTTAAAATTAATAAAAAAAATATTTTTTTATCATATTATATATTTAAAGTATCTGTGATACATCTTTTGAGTTAACGTGCATGATAACACATATTTTCAAGAGTTAAAAATTTAAGGCATGTGTTATCATAATTTAACTCATAAACTACTTTCGATTGTAGGATCATCAGGAGAATTATAATCAATCCAAAAGATTGGTGCATGATAAACACATTAAATATATTTATATAAGCATTAAATTATTAATTAATTTATCTTTATTTTTTAAGAAATTAATATTTTTATTTTATTTTTTATTAAAAAATCATGGATGAAAAAAGCTGAATTTATGGATCAAAATAAAAAAAATTTGAAGTGAATCAGACTTAAAATGGAACCAAAATGAGGATTTAAAGAAAAAAAAGAAAAAATGAAAAAATAAAAAGATCGGCCCAAACCAGCCCATTAGGCCGGTTGGTGCACGGTGGACCGACCGATCGGTCTATGGAATTGGGTGCAGAATGCCTAACTCAGTAGGCGCGCCAATCAATAGCCATCGCATGGTAGACCTGGATTGCTAAGTGGTTTAAAAAAAATCCACACGGCTCATAGGGATAGAACCATCATTTTCGATGGCGTAGCACGCGTGATTAGCACAAGTCTTTGGTGTGCTCGGTCCACGACGGTCTACAGGCATAGAAATGCACGATCTAATGGTCTATGTTCATCTCGATCAAGATGCGATGGTCAGCATGGTTTCTTGGTTTGATTCGATTGCATCCAACGATTTTGCACGATCCAACGGTCCCTGTTCGCATCGGTGAAGATCCAATAGCCAGAAATCATTTAGATTTGATTCAGTAAGATCTCAGCACCATTCGATGGTCCCAAATTGCCTAATCAGACAATCCGATGGCTGTAATTTAATCTGGTCCTGGTAAAGCTACGAGCGATGGATTTTGACCAGATCTGGACTGTTTAAACCCGATCTGACAGTTGGAAATTGTCACAAGGAGCAGAATTCAATCCAAACTTATTTTTCTTAGTTTTAATCTATTTTTAACTCAAATTCTTTCAATTTCTTCTCTATAAAAATCCTCTTAAGCTAATTCAACAAGCCATCAGCCCTCAAAAGCCTTCCTTTGACCTAAAGCTCTCTCTCTCCCTATTTCTCTCTCTCAAACCCTTCTTTCTTCAAGTCTTCTTCATTCTTTCTCTAACAAACCACAAAAACCTCTAATTTCTCCACCAAAACTTCTCTCCTACTCCTAATCTCTACAACCAACTGTTGTTAGGTTCTTCTGCAAAGCATCAGGATGAAGATTTCAGCGAGAAGCTTTCTGATATCCGACTGATCAACTTATTCTCAGGAGATCATTATGATCTTATTTCGATGGTATTTTTTATTTATCTATCTTTTGTATTTCTTTTTGATATGCAATAAAGATCATTCTTCTTATTATATCTTTTTGTCTTTATTTTCTTATAATTGATCTAGAATAGTTTATGATCCTTGGGATGAGCCGTGATCTATGGGTATGGTTCGTGCTCTTGGAATAGAATTATATTTAGATTAATTATTTTTATATCTAAATTAATTTAAACTAATCTATAACTTTAAGAAACGAGCTACGATCTAAGGGTACAGATCGTGCTCTCTAAAATAAGTTATATCTTTATTGATTGGATGTCAATTACAATATATTAAAAGAATATCAGCTGTTAGATAAGAGATTAATTAAGATCCTGAGAATCCATCTCCATACTTGCAACTTTACTTTTAACTAATTTATTATTTATTTGCTTTTCTAATTAATTTAAGTAGCCTTTTAATTAATCAATTTTTAATTAATCTTAGTCTTGCTTTTAATATATTATTTAAATATAATTAACATAATTTTTGAGGATACGATCCTAACTCACTCTATCTATATAGTAGTGAATTAGGTTTTCTTTTTGACCGCCTATGATAGTGATTAAATTTTGGCACCATTGCTGGAGATTGTGATTTAGTTATTTAAAAAAATAAAAAAATAATAAAAATAAAAAATAATAAAAATTAAAATAATAATAAAATAATAAAAAAATTAAAAAATAGTATAAAACTAAAAAAATAAAAATAATAAAAAAATTTTAAAAATAAAAAATAATAATAATAAATTGCACTAACATCGTATAAGCTATTTAGGAGATTAGAGACCTAACCACAAAATGTAACAAGTAAAAATTTTTCACTTTTGATTGGATATTTTATTTTGTTTACATTGCATATTCATAAAATACTTTAAGGGCACTAAATCCAATTAAATAAGATAAGATGGGGATTTGATTATCCTTAGCCCATAAATCACTTTCTTGCATCTATATAATTTAGACCCTAATTCCTAAAATCAATTAGACGTTGGCTCCTAAGGATAATCGAGCTCATTAGGATAAGAAATCCCAAGAGTTAGATTGGATTAGGATCAGTCAGTTTAACTAGTGTTTAAGGCAAGTGGTTCAGTGCCTACATCCCAAAAGAAGATGGTTTCTTAATTGATTCCATTGGCTTACCTGACTAAGATAATTGGTATCTAAGAAAAGCAACGGAAGGATTCCTACCGACCTTACACTTATCTGACCAGTTGAATGACTGATCTTATACTTGAAGAGCATGAAGGTGACCTTGGTAGTTAGTAGCTATCTAGATCTAAAATAATCCTTAGTCAGGACTAATTGTATAACTTAATTACTAACTAACATTAAATCAAATAAAACTCTTCTCATCTATCTCTTAGATTTAGGACTCTTTAGATTCTCAGCTTTAAAATTTTTTTCATCTTTTTTTCTTTTCTCTTTAAAGAAAATTTAAAAAAATCTATAAAATCTTAAATCTATAGTTGCTCTAAGGTATAATTGTAGGGTATTTACTTGGGCATTGTTCATCATGACCCAAAATTTAACCTCTAGATCCTAAAATTAAATGAACCTTTAGAGCAAACATATCTAAAATTATGGCTGCACCCTTTCACCAATTGAGAAAATATTTTACCTCTTCTTTTTATACCTATGACCCCTATACATCCATGTATGAACCTAATAGTGGTAGAATCTATGAGGCTGGAGATTTCATAGATATCCATAATAAGATAGATAAGTTATCCCAGAAACTTGACCATCTACTGAATATGAGATACTCTCCTACCTAACCTTTGCATGTGTGTGATATATGTTCAAGCCCCACCCACCTGGTTAGTGAATGTCCAGCCATATATTGATCTTAAAAATTTGCACATGAGCAAACTTACCCAATCCAAACCCAGACAACTAATTATTACAATTCTTACTCCAACACCTATAATCTGGGTTGAGAAAACTATTCAAATTTTTATGAGACATCGCAACCAGTAACTGATTATAAACCTAGTTATCTGGGGAAAACTTATACAGCAATCCAATATCAAAATATTCCACAACCCTCTTCAAGTGCCTATAGTTTGACATTTAAAGAGAATATTTTACATATGTTAGAAACCTAAACTCAATTTATAGCCAAGCTAGAAATCCAAGTTAGTTAGCTAACTGTTGCACTTAATAGTTGGGAGGAGGAAGAATTATCTAATCAGCCCATAAGTAACCTAAGGAAACAATATATGGCTGAGAACTCAAATATTCATAAAACCCTTATAGAACAGTCTAATATGTAAATTAAAAATTATTTTGAGGAGGATGTACTTAAAGATGTAATTAAGAAAGCTATCCCTAGAATTATTTCTCAAGATCTAGTGCATACAAGTAGGAATCCTTTTAGAGTTGACAATTTTAATATAGATGGGTATACTAAAAATATGAACACATTATTAGAGCCACCCAATTTTAGCACCACTTTTCCATGGACTGAAAAATATGAAATAATATCAATTTTAATATCTTTTTTACTAGAATCACCACCTCCTCCAGAACTAAATCTGTCCTTGGTCACACCTGAGTTTGCATGTTTAGAATCAAGTGACACCCTTCCAGTACCTATTACATCGGACTCAACCCATACCCTAACAACTCAATTCTTGAGCATATTAGAAGAGCAAATAGAAAAAATTCTCAACAAACAAGGATTTGTGAATGGGTTTGTAAATTATCTTCTTAAAATTAGAAATATAAAACTAATTAAGAATGGGGTCATAAATTACTTGCTGGAGATTGGCGAGAAAATACTGAAATTTATAAATTGGATCATAAGCCATCTTCCTGAGATTAGCAATCCAAAACCATTAGAATTTATCAATCTAATTTTTGATATAGGATAGGCAGAATCACTTAATCTGGCTGAAGGCCTTAAACTTAGCGCTTGTTGGAAGGCAACCCATCATTTGTTTTCTTTCTTTCTTTCAAATTTTTAGTTCTTATTTTTGTAGGAAACTAATAAAGATGATTAGCCCAAGTTGGAGGGAGTACATCATTAAAGTATCCTGTATGAACCTGATGGAGTATAATGAAGAACCTGTAAATAACAAATCAAGTGGTATCCCTTCTTGATAAATATTTTTGTTTTTCTCTTTTTCCATTGAGAATAATGAAAATTAAGTTAGGAGGAAGAATAACTAACTTTAAAACTTGCGAGTCCTCAAGTATGATTTAAAATAATTAGCTTTATATACCCAAATTTTATTTTGATTAAGAGTTAATTAGACACCCTAATCAAAGAATGATTAACAGTCTAGATAATTTTAGAGATACTAAGGAGAAAATTATTAAAAAAATTCAATGAATGGTAGGGTTTAAATTAGACCAAATTTTAAGATTGATTCTAGATCCCTCTTCTTACTGATCTTAATAAAGAATCTACTTTATGGGAGTCGAGTGGAAAGAACAAAATATGCAAAAATCTTTCTTAAAATCTTATTATTAAAAAAAAATATTAATTTTTTATTGAGTAACTAGGTCCCTTTGCCTAAGTAAGCATTGTGGTTCATGTCAAAAGATAGGCAATGTGAATTAAAAAGAGATTTAGCACTTTTTCACTAAGTAACTGGACTCTTTTGCCTAAGTAAGCATTGTAGTTCACATCAAAAGATGAAAATGCAAGAATCTAAAATAATAATAATAATAATAATAAAATGGATAATAAGGAAACTAAATTATAAAAAGATAATAAACCTTTCTTACATCAAGTTAGAGAATTTAAGAGTAAAGTAGGGAGTTGGTGAAAGAAGATCTCTAAAAATTCTATGACTAACACTCAACCACTAATTGGATCAAATTAGTAATCTGATGATGTACCTTTTAATAGTCTAATCAGGTATCAGCTGTCTTCAGAAATATCTAAACCTAACTTTTAATTCAAGACTAAGTCAATATATATTACTAATTAATCTACTTTATTCAAGGATGAGTAAAGTTCAAGTTGGGATGTGTGATAAATACATTAAATATATATAAGTATTAAATTATTAATTAATTTATCTTTATTTCTTAAAAAATTAATATTTTTATTTATTTTATAGAAAAGAAGATCATGGATGAAAAGAACTCAATTTATAGGTCAAAACAAAAAAAATTGAAGCGAATTGGACTTTAAATAAACTCAGAATGAGGATTTAAAGAAAAAAGAAGGAAAATATTGTCCAGAGGTGGCAACCCCAGAGGAGGGGTGAATTGGGTTCTTTTAAAATTTTAGCCAAATTAAACTCTAAGTAAATATATGCTTCTAATTAATAGAACTTGAATGTTTGTGATGGATATGCAATGTAGTAGTGAAATTAAAATCAACTAGATAATACAAATATGTAAAGCAAGTAACGAGGGCAAGTAAAGTAAAAAAAACACAATACAAATATAAAAAAATTTTATAGTGGTTCGGTGCAATCCCGCACCTACATTCACTCTCTAAGCTCTTCTTAGGAATTTTACTATAATTCCTAGATTACAATGCGTTTGTTTTAATCCGGGATCACAAACAAACCCAGTTGGATTTGCCGAGCTCACCAACCATAACCCTACACCGATAATTTTTTTGGATTCACTATCAATCCAATTGGTTTTAACTTAAGAGTACTAACTACAATCTTTACACCATCCAATTACCAGCTTGGATCAGTCTATACCCCGAGTTTCTTTCCTCAAAGAAACTTATAAAGAAACAAAGATATAAATATAAAAATTCAACATAAAAACAAAAACGAAAAAGAACTCTTTTGAAGCTTAAAGAAATAGCTGAATATGTACTCTTTTGAAGCTTCACTTCTCTTCAAATGATGTTGAGAGGTTGCTTAAGATGTTGTGGAAAATAACTCTTGAATGCCCTCTGAAATCAAAGCTTAGTTCCACTTTTTTCTCTCTTTTTGGTGTGTAGTGAAAACCTCTTAAATCTAAAATGATTTTAATTTAAAATTTCTTAATCTTACTTTTCAAATACGTTTTTAGCCTTTTTAAATTCTTAGTGATGGCTAGAGGATCAATTCTAACTATTGGTAGCTTTGAATTAGTCGTTAGAGTAAAAAAATGGCCGTTTGAAAAGCTATAAAAAACTAGCCGTTAGGCCTGTTCCTTGCTTGGGGTCGATACTTTTTCTATAGGGGTTGACACTTTTTCCTCAGATGTCGATACTTTTTTCTTAGATGTCAGTACTTGGACAACACTTTAAAATTCAGCTTTCTATTCAGTTTTTATACAACAAAGGTCGACCTAAGGATCGACCCTTTCACTAGGGGTCGACCCATGGGTCGATTCTTTTGTGAAGTCATGCAAAAACAACTTGTCGGAAACATACCAAGCTGCCCTTCTTAAAAGGGGTTGACCTAGGGGTCGACCTTAAGATTGATCTTTTTGCTAAAACTTAATTTTCTTCTAAATTTGACATCCAAAAAATATGAAATTACCTACAAAAGATCAAAATTTTTCTCTAGTTGCTCTTGAAGCTTTCGAAATATATTTTCTTCTAGCTTAATAAAATTATGATTTTGCCCTTCTTCAAAGATCTTTATCAATTCAATTTTCTTGAAGCTCTTGACTTGGTGATTTTTGTGCAGATCTTTTCTTGGATTAATTTCTTCAATTTGAACACCTAAAAAGACCTACATACATTCTTGAAATACATGATTAGTATCATTTATACTCAATATTTTGGAATCATCAAAATCAATTAATGAATCAACAATCTTCCCATTTTTAATGATGACAAAATTTTGAGTATATGCACAAAAATAAAATTAATGTGTTTCAACTTACTGGCTAGTATAAAATATGAATTAAGAATGTACACAAATATAAATGTGCACTTTATAAAAGCTCCAAATAATATTTTATATAATTCATATACTCATATCAAAAAAATATTTCAATTCATATCAATGAGTATTAAGGTTCCAAGCATGAAATTCATTGAGTTTCTTAAGTATTAATTCTTTAAGCATATACTCAATATACCTCTCCTCCTTTTTGATAACATCAAAAAGCTCATAGAAAAGAATAGAAAAAATCATCAAAATCAATATCAAGACATTAAATTAAGAGATGTATCAAATTCATAAATTCAAATCAAAGAAATCATCTTTTCTTTTGAATGAATATTTTTTTATTTTTAAAAACTAGCTTGAATTTAAATATTAAAGACTCTCCTTCTTTTTAAATGAATATGATCTTTTAATCAGATTTTTAAATATACACTTTTAAGCTTTAAGAGAAACAAAGTTTTTCAAAAGATTTAACCATGAAATTAAGTATAATATGCACTTTAATTTTCAATCTTTCCTTTACTTAAGAAATTTTAATCAATTAAATTTGAAAAAGATATGTATCAAAAATGTATCAAGTAAAGTAAAATAAATAGCATCAAATTTAAATTTTTAAATGAATTTCAAAATTAGGTTTAGAAATTCATCTCTTAGAGTAAGAATATAATTTTAATTTAATTTAACTCCAATCAATTATCAAGAATAATCATGCAAATCAAAATATGAAATCAGCATATTAATGATACCATTTTAAATAATTTTTAACATTGGAGAATAATTTGTTTATCTGATACTACTTTAAATTAATAGCACTTTAAATCAAGTAAATCAAATTGAATAAGCACATGAAAGCATAAATTAAAAGAACTATAAATATTTGATGGAAAGCTTAAAATTAATAAGGCTCAAAATAAGGTAATTGATTAAAAATTTTAGATCAAAAGTTCATTAATCTTTTCAATCAAATCCAATCAGAAAATATCAATCCTCCTATTTTTCATAGTAATAGCTGGATTAATTCACTTTTTAACTGCATCTTTCTCTTTATTTTAAAATAAGCATATTTTAAATTTATATTATCAAATTGAAATATATATATTCATTCTTTAGCATTATCCTCTTTTTTTTATTCAAAATTTACATACTTAAGCTTTACAATTTTTGTTACTCCTCCTTTTTCTTTTAAGTTAAGTATCTTTAATTTGATGTCATATTAAACTTTAATTAATATCAATTTAGTAACTAATTTATCTAAAATAAATTATTCTTCTTATTTTTGCAAACAAAGATATTTTTAATTAAATAATCTTAAAAGATCAAATTATTTTTTTTAGTATTTTCTTACTCTATTGCACCTATTTAAAATAAGCATATTAAATTTCAAACAATAAATCATCAATCAAATAATCAGTCATAATCATGATACAGTGAATTTTTTTAATAAAAATTTTGCTTTCATTGATTTTAAAATAAAATATTTAAAATAGGATATCTTCAATCATGACAACATCAAAATGATCAATTGATGTAAAGTATTTTCAAAATATTCATTGATCATTAGAAATGATGACATAATCAAATCAATCAAAGTATGAATTGATAAATTGAAAAATATATAAATACTTAAATCAAAGATGAACAAATCAAGTAATATAGGTAATTTTTTTTTAAGTTTAAAGTTATTTCTTTTAGCACAACTCAACCAAAATCAAAATACGATTGAATTTAAAAAAAAATTATTTAAAAAATATAATTTTAATAGTATTTTATTTCTCAAAACTATAGATTTAAAAAAAATGCTTTTCAAATTTAGTTTAAGGAATAGCTTTAAGCTTTAAAAATCCAAGATAAATAGTTTCTTTTAAAATTAAGAATTTTGATATATCATAAGAAATTGTTTTTTTGAAAAATATCACTTTCTTTTCTTAAGTAGTATCAATCAATTTGAAGCATAAAGGTTCCAATCTTGTAATTTATTCAAGATATAATGTCAAAAATATATTCATACAAATCAGATTATATGCAAGGATATTTTCTTCTTTTTGTCAAAGTAAAGCAATAGAATACAAGACACTAATGATCTATTTGATATCAATCGTTGAAGTTTTTGATCAAAAAAGATGAATCAATTTAAATTCAGATCAAATTATCTTGATAAGTTAATTTGAATTGATATCAACAAATCATATAAAATAAATTATAGAGAGATATTTTATTTAAACTTAGGTCTTCCTTTTCTTAAGAAATATAATACATTGAGTTCAGAAAAGATATCAAATATTTATAATTTATCTCAAATAATATCATATTAAAATTATAGCTATGCAAACTTAGATTTGAGATAAGGATATTCTCTTTTTCTTTTTTTTTATTTGCTAAAAGATAAAGCATTAGAGTGCAAGGCAATGATGTACTGATTAATAGAAATTACGAAAATTTTGATACTAAGAGTTTTGAAGTTCAAACCAAATAATAATTATCTTGATACTAATTAAACTAAAACTCAAATCAAACAAAAATTTTTCTTGAAAATTTGATACCACTAAAATACTAGAGTAAATTAACTTTTAAATTTATCCATTGAAAGTAAGTTCTACTTGATATCAATAGAACTAAAATTTAGGCTAATTAATGATTTACTAAAAAGTTTGATATCACTTAAAGATTGAGAAAAATAAATTTGCAAATTCAGCTTGATACTAGATATTTCAAAACTACAACTTTTCAAAAAAAAATTAATATCAATTATTTTAGTTTTGAAGTGATAATGATACATTGATTCAAATCAAATAATTTTAAAAATTTAAAATAATAAATTAATTTGAATTGATATCAGCAAATCATTCAAGTCATATGAACATATTTTCTATTATTCTTTGACAGGTCATTTCATCCCTTTTCTTAGGAAATACTATATAGTTAAGCTTAGAAAAGGTATGAACTTCTTAGATTTATCTCAAATGATGTCATATAAGCTATGCAAAATTAGATTTGAGATAAAATATTTTTTTAACCAAAAAAATAAAAAAATTTAAGGCAAGAGTAGACAATTTGATATCAATTATAAGAATTATGATTTTAATTATTATAAAAATTAGTTCAAATAGCAAATTAGCTTTTTGATATCAAACATGAAAAATAAATTAATTTTGGATATCCAATATTTTGAAGAGAAAAGGTCACATCTTTGAAAGGTTTTCTCCAATTTGATACCTATTGAGTTGAAATAAATCAAGAGTTTCTTCAGAGATTTGATACCACTTTAAGATTGAAGAAAAACTAATTTGTAAATTATTGCTTGAAAATAATATGAATAAAATATGAAAGCATATTTCAAATCCAATTTGATACCAAGTATGAAAGACATTCTTCAAGTTGAGGGATAAAATTGATTGAGATTAAAATGAGAGAAATCTAGATATTGGTTCTATGTATTGATCTAACTATAGAATTTCAAATCCTTAGGGGTTAACCTAAAATGCAATGTAACTTAATACATCAAGCATTTTGAATTTTATAATTAATGTCTTGTCTTTAAGTACTTATTTCATGCTAATTTGTATTAGAATTTTAATAATTTAGTATTTTATGGAGGAATGTCAAACTTAGTTTTACTTGTATGTTCAACAATTCAAAAATATTCATATCCAATTAAGCATCTTTTGATTTAAGTTTATCAATTACAAAATTGTTATGGGGAAGCTATTATATCATGCTAAATTTTAAGATAATTTTAGATTATGTTAATTGAAAATGTGATACTTGGAGGAGAGTATATTGAACTTTTAAAATTAAATTATTCATCTCATTACAAGCATCAAAATCAATTATAGTAGTCTTACCAATGCATGAAAAGAATTTTAAGCAAGAAAACTTAATATGAAACGATAATGATAGATTATTAAAATAAATAGAATCAATCAAACAAATATTGATGGTATGATGTGAGAAAAATTTAGATTTTACCAACATTATCACCCATCCAAGTTCATTCCCAAGGCATCCAACTATAAGTATTTTCTCATTTCATTCCATTGGATCCTTAGTATACTTGCAAAATCATTTACTAGTTTTTGGTACCCAAGTCATCCTGGATCCACGGAGGTTAGAGCTCATGGTTTCTTTTGGAATCCAAATTTGTTTAATATAAGTTTGGCCATTTCTTTTAATGTTACATTTAAAAATTTTATGACCAACTTTATTACATTTAAAGCATTTAATTGAATGATTTTCAATTGAAGCTTTGTTGAACATATTTTTATCAAACTTTTATTTTCTTATTAAATCATAACTAATTCCATGTTTGTCAAAAATAGTTCTTTGATTATTTAAAATGGCTTGAAGCTTTTGAGACCCAATTGTAGATTTTTCAATCATAAACTTCAAGCTTTCAATCTCTTTCTTTAGTTTAATATTTTCTTCCAAAAGAGATTTTTAATATTTACTCTTTTTTTAGCAAAAAATCTTAATATATTAAGTTCTTTTTTTAACTTAAGATTTTCTTCTATCATAGATTTTTTAGATTTTAAAAATCTTTCTTTTTTTTTAACTAAAAAATTTTCAGATTTAACTATATTCTTCTTTTTTTAGTTAATTCTTTTATTTATTTCAAAAAAATTTCTTTTCTTTGATTATCTTTTTCATATTTTTTAATAGATCTTCTTTTTTATTCAAAATTTTATTTTTCTCTTCAGCCAAAGATAAGTTGGATTTTCTAAGATCTTTATTTTGTAGCTTTACCTTCTTATGTTCATCCATTAACTCATTTAAGGCTTCATATAGTTTATTAAAAATAAATTTAGAGGAGTGTTCATGATATACCTCATCATTTTGAGCCATGAGGCAATAACTTGTTATATCTTCCTTCTCTTTCTCATTCTCTTCTTTGCTTTGCTCCTTAATCATTGTTCTCTTTCTTCTTTGTTTCTTCTTCATTTTTTTTTCCATCTTTTTGGGCCATGAGATATAGGTTGGGGTGAGCTTTTTTTTTTTCATGAGAGCTTGATTCTTCTTTTTTATTTGCTCTTCCATAAGTTGTTTTCAATTTTTCTCATATTTGATTCGCTGAAATACATGAAGAAATTTCGTCAAACATATTTAAGTCCAAAGAGCAATAAAGCATATTCATGGTCTTAGCATTTAGTTAGATTATTTCTTTATCAACAATCAATACATTGTGTGTGTGGAGGTCATTGACAATAATCTTTCATAAATTATAGTCATGTATTTGTATGAAGATTTTTATCCTAACTTTCCAATAAGTAAAATTTGAGCTATCAATTAATGGGGGTCTATCTATAGAATGTCCATCATTAAAAAAAGATTTTATTTTGGATTGCTAAGATTTTTAGCTTTTGATGATTAGGTCAACAACTAATAACAGAGCACCTGCTCTGATATCACTTATTGCCCAAAGGTAGCAACCTAAGAGGGAGGGTGAATTGGGTTCTTTTAAAATTTTATCCAAATTAAACTCTAAGTAAATATGTGCTTCTAATTAATAGAACTTGAGTGTTTATGATAGATATAGAATGTAGTAGTGAAATTAAAATCAACTAGATAACATAAATATGTAAAGCAAGTAATGAGGGCCCGAAAAGCAAAAAAAAATACAATACACGCATACAAGAATTTTATAGTGGTTCGGTGCAACCTTGCACCTACGTCCACTCTTCAAACTCTTCTTGAAAATTCTACTATAATCCCTAGATTATAGTGCATTTGTTTTAACCCGGGATTACAAACAAATCTAGTTGCTTTTGCTAGGCTCACCAACCATGATTCTACACCGATAGTTTTTTCGAGTTCACTATCAACCTAGTTGGTTTTAACCTAGGAGAACCAACCATAAACTTTATACCATCCAATTACTAGCTTGGACCGGCCTATACCCTAAGTTTCTTTCTCCAAAGAAACCTGTAAAGAAACAAAGATATAAATATAAAAATTCAGCACAAAAATAAAAACAAAAAAGAACTCTTTTGAAGCTTAAAGAAGTGGCTGAATATGTGCTCTTTTGAAGCTTCACTTCTCTTCAAATGATGCTGGGAGGTTGCTTGAGATGTTGTGGAAGATAACTCTTGAATGCCCCTGAAATCAAAGCTTAGTCCCTCTCTTTTTCCTCTCTTTTTGATATGCAATCAAAACCTCTTAAATCCAAAATAGTTTTACTTTAAAATCTCTTAATCTTACTTTCCAAATATTTTTGTAACCTTTTTACATTCTTGGTGATGGCTGGAGGATCAGTTCTAGCTATTGGAAGCCTTTAAACTAGCCGTTGGGGTCAAAAAATGGCCATTTGAAAAGTTGCAAAAAACTAGCCATTAGACCTGAACCGTGCTTGGGATCGATTGTTTTTCTGCAGGGATTGATACATTTTTCTCAGATGTCGATACTTTTCCTCAGGTATCAGCACTTGGACAGCACTCAAAAATTCAGCTTGCTATTTAGTTTCTATGCAACAGAGATCAACCTAGGGGTCGACCCTTTCACTAGGAGTCGACCATAGGTCAACCCTTTTATGAAGCCATACAAAAACAACATGTCGAAAATGTGCCAAGCTATCCTTTTTAAAAAGAGGTTGACCTAGGGGTCGACTCTAAGATTGATTCTTTTGCTAAAACTTGATTTTCTTTCAAATTTGACATCCAAAAAATATGAAATTACCTTCAAAAGATCAAAAATATTTTCTAGTTGCTCTTGAGGCTTTCAAAATATATTTTCTTCTAACTTGATAAAATTATGATTTTGTCCTTCTTCAAGGATCTTTATCAATTCAGTTTTTTTGAAGCTCTTGACTTAGTGATTTTTATATAGATCTTTTCTTGAATTAATTTCTTCAATTTGAACATCTGAAAAGACCTACGTACATTCTTGAAATACATGATTAGTATCATTTATACTTAATATTTTTGAATCATCAAAATCAATCAGTGGGTCAACAAAAAAAGTAAAAAAATAAAAAAACTAACTCAAACCAACCCATTAGGCAGCCCGATGCATGGTGGACCGATCAATCGATCCATGGAATTAGGCATGGATTGCCTAACTCAATAGGTGCGCCAATCAACGACCGCCACATGGTAGACCTGGACTGCTAAGGGGTTTACCAAAAAACCCACGTGACTCACAAGGATAGAACCATCATTTTCGATGGCGTAGCATGCGGCAATTGGCCTAGGTCTTCGATGTGCTCAGTCCACGACAGTCTACTAGAATAGGAATGCATGATCTAATGGTTTGTGTTCATCCCGATCAGGATCTGATGGTTAGCATGGTTTCCTAGTTTGATTTGACTACATCCAGTGATTTTGCATGATCGAACAATCCCTGTTCATGCCAGTGAAGATCCAACGGCCAAAAATCATTCTGATTTGATTCAGGAAGATCTCAGCACCATCCAATGGTCCTAAATCATCGGATTAGATGATCCGATGGCTAAAATTTAATCTAGGTCTTGGTGAAGCTACGAGAGATGGATTTTGACCAAATTTGGATCATTTAAACTCGATCTGACGGTTGAAAATTATCACAAGGAGCAAAATTTGATCCAGACTTGTTTTTCTTTGTTTCTCTCTATTTTTAACTCAAATTCTTCCAATTTCTCCTCTATAAAAAGCCTCCTAAGCTAATTCAATGAGCCATCAGCCCTCAAAAGCCTTCCTTTGACCTAAAGCTCTCTCTCTCTCCCCCTATTTCTCTCTCTCAAACCCTTCTTTCTTCAAGTCTTCTTCTTTCTTTCTCTAACAACCCATAAAAACCTCTAATTTCTCCACCAAAACTCATCTCCTGCTCTTGATCTCTACAACCAACTACTGTCAAGTTCTTTTATAAAGCATTAGGATGAAGATTTCAGCGAGAAGCTTTTCGATGTTCGACTGATTGACTTGTTCTCAGAAAATCATTATAATCTTATTTTGATAATATTTTCTATTTACCTATCTTTTGTATTTCTTTTTCATATGCAATAAAGATTGTTCTTCTTATTATATGTTTTTATCTTTATTATCTTGCAATTGATCTAGAATAGTTTATGATCCTTGGAACTAGCCATGATCTATAGGTATGATTCATGCTCTTGAGAAAGATTATATTTAGATTAATTTTTTTATATCTAAATTAATTTAGACCAGCCTATAACTTTAAAGGATGGGCTATGATCTAAGGGTATAGGCCATGCTCTCTAAGATATGTTATATTTTTATTGATTAGATATCAATTATAGTATATTAAAAGAATACCAGCTGTCAGATAAGAGATCAATTAAGATCTTGAGAATCCATCTCCATACTTGCAACTTCACTTTTAACTAATTTGCTATTTATTTGCTTTCCTAATTGATTTAAGTAGTTTTTTAATTAATCAACTTTTAATTAATCTTAGTCCTACTTTTAATCTATTATTTAAATATAATTAACATGATCCCTGAGGATATAATCTCAACTCACCCCATCTATATAGTAGCAAGTTAGATTTTATTTTTGACCACCTATGACAGCGATCAGTGTACGATCGCTTTCTTAGGATAGATGAATATTATCTATAATATGGAGACACCGGAGTAAGAGTACAAGTACTTATTGAGAATAAGGATACTGAGTATAACCATCTCGAGCAGTCATCAGAAAGTCTACCTTCTCATCTATGACTAGCTTGATGCTGTAGTTGTATATCTGGTTCTTTGATCTAAGGTGCATCGACAGTTCATCTTGAGTGTGTTATAGTTTGACTATTCCATAACTCGATCTCCTAACCATTAAAAATTCTGAGGTGTATGTTGGATATAGCATGTTCATTATAGAAATTGAATCGCATCAATAGGGGATCTATCAACCTCGATAGAAAAAGGAGCAATCCTATGATAATTATTGGTGCAAAATCTGATCGTCGCCGAAGGAGTGCTAGAGTCGGAGAAGACGAGATCGCCATTGGTGACCTACAAAATAAGTCTTATCCAAAGTCTGGAGGGGTGGCTCCGATAAGATCCTCCGACAATCAAGTCAGCTCCTTCGACCAACAGGAATGAAGTGCTCAGTAGAAAAAATTATAGAGTATCGAGAAGAAGAAGAGAGCCCAGAGAAAACATACCCAGAGGATTTTTTTTATAGATGGAGCATGTAACAAACTGATAGTGACAGTCGTAATCGTCCGATAGTGGACCGCTCGAGGCCACATGGAGTTTGTTATGGAGGATGATGTCTATTATCGTGATGTGCCAATCCATTGAGATTTAATAGTCGAAGTTTGGAGGAGTAGGCATTAGTTGGCGATGAATCTTTGAGTTACATTAATACCAAGGGAGCTCGAACTCTTCTTAAGTGATCTGTGGGTGAGTTGATTCATGTCGTGTGGAGCCGGGTTCATGTGGAGACCTTTCTGGGTGGATGAGTTGATTCATGTCGTGTGGAGTCGGGTTCATGTGGAGACCTTTCTGGGTGACTATGAAAAGTTCAACCAGGAGGATTCTGAAAGGAGTTTGACTGCTGGAGGAGTCTGGAAGGAGTTTGGCTGCTGGAGGAGTCCGAAAGAAATTAGGCTGCTGGAGGAGTCTAGAAGGAGTTCGACTATTGAAGGAGTCTGGAAGAAATTCGATTGCTGAAGGAGTCCGAAAGGAATTCACGATTGAAGCTCTCCTACGATCATGAGTTACACCTAACCAAGCACCAAACCAAACTTCGGCTGGAGCAAGGTTTATCCCTAACAATAATCATGAGATCGAGTTCTTAAGCCCATGGCCATGGTAGTAATGAATTAATAGAAAAAAGTTTCTATTAAGATTTTACATTGAACTCAAATCGAATGATTCATTCATATGATGGATGTTAGGTCTGATGAGTTCATCTTGACCTTGATCTTATCGGAGCTCATGATAGAAGAATTCAATCATACAAGTAGCTGCACTAAGAGGTTCGTATTTGGTTCTGATGGATTGCCATCATATACTACTAGGTGTCACTAATGAATTTTGGGACTAATTAGAATTATCTTGATTATCAATGATTCTAATTGGATGAATCGAGAGAGTTCTTGTCCATCAAAAGATGTTTCGATGATGTCGATGATAGAGATTACAATATATCCCATTACCATATAAAACTGAATCTAACTGGATCACACAAATGAGGATTTGGGTTTGGATGTCATCAATTGGGCTAACATAGCTTGATTGATTTGAATTAGATCCAATTAGGTTCAAAAAAATCATGCTAGCACATGATTGGATCTGACTTTCTTCTTCTGTTGTCTTTCTAGATTGTCTTGATCGAGTCAAATTAGATTTGGCTCATTCGAGAATCTTGGATGGGTTTGTCCTGGTCTAACTAGAGCTTATCTAGGTCAGATCAAGGCTTGTCCTGACCTATTTAGGGCTTATCTTAATCCCATCAGATGGGATCAGGACAAGGGTCAACTTTGACCCAATCTTTGTAGGAGTTGAGGGATTGGCACATGCCCCCTTAGGAATTCTCTTGGGGCATGCGTCCCTGATGAATCTACATAAGAGAGGAGGACGCACGCCCCCTGATGAATCTATGTGAGAGAGGAGGGCACATGCCCCTCTTGGCATGTGCTCCATATGGATAAATGAGGAGGTAGTCCATTTTGAATGGACTATACATGGATGAAGTTTGAATTGTTCAAACTTCTAGGAGATAGAGTCTCATGTGCCAATCTTATCCCTTATCCATTTTTGGTGCAATTTCACTTTAATTTTGGGCAAAAAAAATCAGATTGGATCTGATGGGGGCATAGGATTAAGCCTAGAGTCATTCCACTTTAAGCAAAAAGGTTGCTTAAAGCTACAGGACTCCAGGGTGGTGCAGGAGTCTATTTAAGGACCCCTGCACCTAGAGTTTCTTATCCTTACTATCTCACGCCCAAGTGCTATCCCTAAAACCATCTCCATGCCACCTTCCTCCTAATTTTCTCCTTCATCTCCACACCCAAGGAGTTGGGCAAGAATAGCATCAAATGTTGAGAGCTATTGGCACAAATACAAGTCGGGAAGATCTCAATCAAGAGACGGACATGCTGCCATTGAAGTTTAGTTCGAAGGTTGTACAGATCGATTCTAAATATGATTTTCTAAAATTAGATCCAAAAGGAGAGGGCATTCAGATCTGATCCAAGTGAACTTTGGTAGAGTCTGAGTGCGTGTGCGGCTCAATCAGAACCTCGGATCATTTGTCAGATCATCACAGCGAGTGAACGATTTATCCGATCAGGTAACAATAGATGCTACTATATTTATTTTAATTTTAGATTTTTATTTAGATCAATCTAATTAGATCTAAGAATTCTCAGATCTGATCAAATCTAAGAAAATAATTTAAAATTTTTTTCTTTAGATCTGATCAAATCGATCCTATAGCGGGAACTGGAAGTTCCTTCAACTGGTATCAAAGCTGCATTTGCAGTTCTTTAGATCTATTTTTTTGATTGATCTAATTTTTTTTTATAATCTAATTAAATTAGATTTCAGATGTTACATGAGATGTAATCAAATCTGAAATCAATAGATGCATTTAAATTTCATATATGTGATATATGTGATGCATGTCTAGACTAGTTTTATAGATCTATGCCATGAATAGTCTAGATTAAAATTTTATGATATGATCATTTAAATTCTTATTTTTAAATATTACATCAGATATAATTAGATCTGAAACATGTATTTATGTGTTTAAATTTTATACATGAGATGTATGCAAAGCATGCATAGTTTAGATCTTTAATCATATATGAGATATACGTGTTTGATTAAACTATTTTGTAGTGTAGTTTCTATATTTTTTGTTAAGGCATTCCCCTTGGATATTCAGTCATAAGAGTAAGAAGGGTTTAAAGATCCTTTCTTCCCATTCATTGGGATGCTCTTATGGTGTGTAGGGGTGCTTCGCATTTATCCTTAATCAAAAATCAAAACTTACTTTTTTACAAAATTCTAGATCTTGAAATCCTAGGATCTTTGATGCATGTTTTGTTTTATAAATCCTTGGACTTAATTAAGAATTAAGTTTATGAAATTAGTTAGATTGAAAACTTATTAATTTTTAGATCTAAGACATCTTCATAAAACATGGGTTTAGTTATGGGTAGCTTAATTAGGTCAAGCGATTGATCAAACCGAATTAAGAGTTGGTTAGGTCGGATCAAGGATGCTTAGATTTGACCAGCCCATTAGATGTAAGTCTTGGCCAAAGTCATCTCATAGCCTCATGTGGTCGATCAATTTAAGACTTAATTTAGCTCCGTGGTTCAAGCCTAGCTTGTAGGCTAACCCAATTAGTTCTAGTCAGACAAGTCGGTGTCTAAGATAAGTTTGGCAGATACGATCGATGGTCATTAATTGGGAGCTACTCGATCTGAATGCATTCATGATAAGTTAATGGCATATCCCTTTCATCGATCTCACTTACCTGATCGATTGCATCGATCAAGTTTTGGTTTGAGGTGGCTAATGATTCGAGCTAACCCATTCCACTAGTTTAGTCATAATCATTATGACTAAGTTGAGTCTAAGAGATCTAAACCAAATCTTTCTAAATAAATATTAAGTCATTGGTCTTCCACTATTGTAGTTGTGTGGGTCCTTTCCAGGGTTGATTATTTTCGACTGGATATAGTGGTTCAGTTGCATCGGAAAGATGCAACCACATCTATTAGGCATAGGATGCTATGGATTGGAGGATGGGTTGCACTCAATATTTTGAATATGGTGAGGGTTCCAAGTTGAAATCCAATTCATACAAACGGTGAATCTGACTTAACTAAGAAGTGGAGCAATATTTTGAGCATGGTGAGCTTCATGAATTAGAGATCAAGTTTGGGTGCATCAAGTTTGGAGAAATATTGGACAAGAGTTGTCCACCCATTGGCTGATCCATACACTCCCTTAGTAGAGATGCAAAACTTTTCATGATTAATGACTTTTAGTGGATGGTGCGGTCCCTAAATAAATTGCTCATGTCAAATTACAAGTCTAACTAAAAATTTTGACTCTGAGTAGAAAAATGTCTGCATCAAATCCCCTAACCTGAATCCTAAATATCAATAGACTGATCGAATCCAATTACAAGGATTGACTTCAAAACTTAAAAACTATTTTGAGTTCTAAAAAGCTGTCCTATGTGTTGGATCAGGAACTTTTTACGTAGCCAGCTCGTCTGACCGCTAATCAGAGAGCATCTCATGAGAAGTGGTTGGACAATGATAACAAGGTCAAGTGCAACATGTTGGGCTCAATATCAGATGAGTTATAGTGCCAACATGAAGACATCAAGACTGTACATCAAATGTTGGTTTATCTGCAAGAGTTGTTTGATAAATAGAGTCGCACAGCATGTTATCAAGTCTCGAGGAGACTTTTTAAGGTGTAGATGCATGATGGATAGTCGGTCCAAGATCATTGCTTGACAATGATCAACGACGACCTAGAAGAGCTTGAGAAGCTAAATGTCATAATAGACAAGGGCTTGTAGATTGATGTGATTCTATAGTGCTTGACTGATTCCTATGGATAGTTCATCATGAACTTCCATATGAATAAGCTCTAATGCACCTTGGCTAAGTTAATGAATATGCTGGTTACTGTCGAGCAAATTATGAAGGATTCAAAAGGACTCAGTTCTGGCTGTAGAGCAGACTTCTACCAATAGAAAGTCTTTTAAAAGGAAAACAAAGTCCACGAAGAAGTAGAAGATTGAGGAAAAGAAGAAGAATAAAGGAGGACCAAAGAAAAATATCGTGGATAAAAAAAAATATTTTCACTGCAACACTGATGGCTATTGAAAGCGAAACTGCCCTTTGTACCTAACTAGCCTGAAGAACAAGAAGAAAGCAACTCCTTCTAGAGGTATGCTCATCATTGAGACTAACCTTATGGTTTCTTCTACATCCAATTGGATGCTTGACTCTAGTTTTAGTGCTCACTTGTACACTTGTATGCAGGGTCTTGAGGAGGGCAAGAGGCTGAGGGATGGTGAGATGATCTTACACGTTGAAAATGGAGCAAGAGTTGCTGCTGTGGCCATGAAAACCTACCTTCTTTGACTATCATCTAGATTAGTCTTAGTTCTTAGGGATTATAATTTTGTGTCTGTTGTAAGTAGAAATTTGATTTATGTTTCATGTTTAGCATAAGAGAATTATGTAATTAGTTTCTTTAAGGACCATTGTATGATTCTTTATGAAAGAAATAAAATTATAAGTAGTTTCTTAATTAACGATCTCTATCAATTATATGTAGATGTATTTGTTTTTAATATCGAACAAAATGTGAATACCATAAGATCAAAATGACCTAGGGATAGTATTAATGAAAGATATCTATGGCACCTCAGGCTAGGTCATATAACTGAAGACATGATTAACAAATTGAAGAAATTTGGACTAACAGGTTCATTAACTTTCGAGTCATATCCGATTTATGAATCATGCCTTCAAAGTAAAATGACCAAGCTTTCTTTTGTAAGACATGGGAAAAGGGCCATAGACTTACTTGTCCTAGTACATATAGATGTGTGTGGCCCATTTGATGTGCTGGCTAGAGACAACTTTGTCTACTTCATTACCTTTATCGATGATCTATCTCGATATAGATATGTGTACTTGATGTGACATAAGTCTAGAGCCTTTGAAAGATTCAAAAAATTCAGACATAAAGTAGAAAAGCAAATTGAAAAGTCCATTAAGGTTCTTCGATCAGATCGAGGAGGCGAATACCTTAGTCAAAAAATTTTGGACTATCTCAAGGATAATGGCATAGTCTCATAATGGACTCCACCTAGAATGCCTCAACTCAATGAGGTTTCAGAATGGAGAAACCAAACTTTATTAGATAGGGTTTGATCCATGATGAGCTTCACAAATCTTTTTAAATTTTTTTGGAAACATAGTTTAATGATAGCCATTTATTTATTGAATAGGATTCCATCTAAAACCATTCCTACTACACTGTATGCAATATGGCATGGTAAGAAATCAAGTCTGAGTCATCTCAGAATTTAGGATTGTCCAGCCCATGTCAAGAGATAGCAAGTGGACAAGTTAGAATCAAGATCCCTTAAAGCTTGATTCATCAGATATCCTAAAAAATTATTAGGATATTATTTTTATATTCTGAAAGACTATAATGTGATTATGAGTTGACAAGCCATTTTTCTTGAAAAATAATTTATTCAAGATGGTGGCATTGGAAGACAAATCAGGCTTAAGAAGAAAGTCTCCAAAGAGCTACAAGCCAAGGAACCTATGGAACCCAATCAGTTTGAGCCAATCCACACACTATCTTCTCCATCTTGTAGGATAAATAGAATTTTTCATCCTCTTGAGAGGTACCTAGATACTATTTCAGAAGATGTAGAGAAAATATTCCTCATAGAAAATGGGGTTCATGATGATGATCCCAAAATCTATGACGAGACGATATCAGATATCGAATCCAAAAAATAGCGAGAGAAAATAAAGTTAGAGATTGACTCAATGCACTTGAACTAAGTCTGAATCTTGGTAGATCCACCTAAAGTTATAGTACCTATTGGGTGTAAATGAATCTTCAAGAGAAAGATAGGTGTAGATGGAAATGTGGAGACATTCAAGACTAGATTAGTTGCAAAAGAGTATAGTTAGCGTGAAGGCATTGACTATCAAGATACCTTCTCGCCAGTGGTCATACTTAAATCCTTTCGCATGTTGCTAGCGATTACAGTATATTTTGATAATAAAATATGGCAGATGGATATGAAAATGATATTCTTAAATAGATATCTTGAAAAAAATATCTATATAGAATAGCCCCTTAGTTTCACATCCAATGATGATGATCATAAGATCTGCAAGCAATAGAGATCCATATATAAACTAAAGCAAGTATCTTGAAGCTAGAATCTCATTTTAATGATGTGATCAAATTATTTAGTTTCATCAAAAATGAGAAGGATCCTTGTATGTTCAAGAAGATTAGTGGGAGTGCTGTTATTTTTCTCGTACTGTATGTGGATGAAATCCTTCTAATTGGAAATGACATTCTCATGTTGACCTCGGTCAAAGTGTTGTTGTCAAAAGAGTTCTCTATGAAAGATCTAGGAGAAGCATCTTTCATCTTGGGGATTAAGGTCTACAAGGATAGATCGAAGAAGATGCTGGGTCTCTCATAGAAGATCTATATAGAGGAGGTGCTAAAGAGGTTTAGCATGAAAAATTTCAAGAGGAGACTAGTGTCCTTTAGACATGGCATTCATCTCTCCAAAAAGATGTTCTCCAACACACCTGAGGAGATTGAATGAATGAGCAAGATCCCTTATGCTTCGGTAATAGAAAGCCTTATGTACACCATGCTATGTGCATGACCTAATATTGCACATGTTGTGAGTGTCATAAGCAGGTATCAATCGAATCCAGGCGAGAAGCACTGGAATTCTATGAAATGTATCCTTAGGTACTTGAAAAGAACTAAGGATATGTTTCTAGTCTTTAGTAATGGAGAACTCTAGGTTCAAGGGTATATAAACATAGACTTTATGTCTAATATAGATGATCGAAAGTCGACATCTGGTAGTCTATTCTTGTGCAATGGTGGTGCTGTAAGCTATAAAAGTTTCAAGTAGACAGTAATAGCAGACTTCACCATGGAAATAGAATATATTGTTGCCTCAGAAGCTATGAAGGAGGCATTCTGGTTTAAGAAGTTTATCGTAGAGTTTGAAATGATTCCATTAGATACTGTTTCTTTATATTGCGATAATAATGGTGCCATAAACCTAGCAAGGAGCCGAGGTTTCACCAGAAGTCTAAGCACATTGAGCAGTAATATCGTCTCATCTGCGATTACCTCGAAAAAGGATACATCAAGATCAAGAGAATCGACACCATAAATAATGCAGCTGATCCACTAACGAAGCTATTGAGCCAGCAGAAGATTGAAGCCCACCTTGAGAAGATGAGACTTAGATTTATAGCTAATTGGCTTTAGGTCAAGTGAGAGTTTGTTAGATTGGTGCCCTAGAAGGCAGATTGATCGATACCTATAAAATACTTTTTAGGAGTATTTTTATAATTTTAACTTAAAATTAATAAAAAATTTATTTTCTATCACATAGTATACTTAAAGTGTCTGTAATATATCCTTTAAGTTAACGAACATGATAATGTATATTTTCAAGAGTTGAAAATTCAAGGCATGTGTTATTATAATTTAACTCATAAACTGCTCCCAATCGTAGAATCATCATAGGGATGGTGATCAATCTGGAAGATCAGTATACGATCGCTTTCTTAGGATAGATGAGTCTTAAGTCTATGGTGTAAAGACATCAGAATGAGGGTATAGATACTCGTTGAGAATAAGGGCACTAAGCGTAACCACCTCGAGCAGTCATAAGGGAGTTTACCTTCTCATCGATGACTAGCTCGATGCTATAGTTGTATATCTGGCTCTTTGATTTAAGGTGCATCGGCAGTTCATCTTTAGTATATTATAGTTTGACTATACCATAACTAAGTCTCCTAACCATTCAGAATTTTGAGGTATATGTTGGCTATAGTATGTTCATTGTAGGAATTGGATCACACCAATAGAGGATCTATCAACCTCGATAGAAGAGGAGCAGTCCTATAATGATCATGAGATCGAGTCCTTAAGCCCATGGCCATGGTAGTGTGAATTAATACAAAGAAGTTTCTATTAAGGTTTTACATCAGACTTGAATCAAATGATTCATTCATATGATGGGTATTAGGTCTGATGAGTTTATCTTGATCTTGATCCTGTCGGGGCTCATGATAGAAGAACCTAATCACACAAGTAGCTACATCAAGAGGTTCATATTTGATTCTAATGGGTTGCCACCATATACTGCTAGATATCACTAGTGAATTTTATGATCAATTAGAATTGTCTTGATGATCAATGATTCTGATTGGGTGAATCAAAAGAGTTCTAGTACATCGAAAGGTGTTTCGATGATGTCAATGATAAAGATCACGACATGTCCCATTACCATACAAAACTAAACCTAACTAGATCACATAAACAAGGGTTTGGGTTTGGATTTCATCAATTAGGCTAACTTAGTTTAATTAATTTGGATTAGATTAAATCAGGTTCAAGAAAATCATACTAGCACACAATTCGACCTGACTTTCTCCTTCTATTGTCTTTCTAGTTCGTCTCGATCGAGTCAAATTGAATTTGGCTCATCCGAGAATCCTGTATAGGTTTGTCTTGGTCTAACTGGAGCTTGTCTAGGTTAGATCAAGACTTGTCCTAACCTATTTAGGGCTTGTCTTAATCCCACTAGATGGGATCAGGATAAGGGTCAACTTTGACCCAGTCTTTGCAGGAGTTGAGGGATTGGCATGAGCTCCCTTGGGAATTCTCTCAGGGAACATGCCCTTGATGAATCTATGTGAGAGAGGAGGGGGCACGCCCCTCCTAGCATGCACCCCATGTGGATAAATGAGGAGGTACTCTATTTTGAATGGACTCTACATGGATGAAGTTTGAATTGTTCAAACTTCTAGGAGATAGAGTCTCATGCGCCAATCTTCTCCCTTATCCATTTTTTGTGCAATTTCTCTTTAATTTTGGGTGAAAAAAATCAGATTGGATTTGATAGGGGTGTGGGATTAAGCCTAGAGTCCTTTTGCTTTAAGCAAAAAGGTTGCTTAAAGCTGTAGGACTCTAGAGTGGCGTAGGAGTCTATTTAAGGACCCCTGCACCTAGAGTTTCTTATCCTTACCATCTCATGCCCAAGTGCTATCCCTAAAACCATCTCCATGCCACCTTCCTCCTAATTCTCTGCTTCATCTCCATGCCTAAGGAGTTGGGCAAGAATAGCATCAAATGTTGAGAGCTGTTGGCATAAAGACAAGTCAGGAAGATCCCGATCAAGAGACGAACGTGCTGCTGTCAAAGTTCGGTTCAAAAGCTCTATAGATTGATTCCAAATTTGATTTTCTAAGATTAGATACAGAAGAAGAGGGCATTTAGATCTGATCCAAGTGGACTTTGGTAGAGGCCGGGTGCATGCACGGCTCAATCAAAACCTCGAATCATTCGTCAGATCATTACAGTAGGTAAATGATTTACCCGATCAGGTAACATTAGATGTTACTATATTTATTTTAATTTTAAATTTTTATTTAGATCAATCTGATCAGATTTGAGAAGTCTCAGATATGATTGGACCTAAGAGAAAATTTTTTTAAAATTTTTGCTTTAGATTTGATCAGATCAGATCGATCCTATGATAGGAACTAGAAGTTCCTTCAGAAACTCTTGTCCTAATATCTTAAGATAAATAACCTATTATGAGTCCTCTTGGATGACCATAAGCATACCTCCATTTCATTGACAAGTCATGATTATCTTGTTAATTAATTAAAGGAAGCTAATCAATCTCTTCAACTTCATTTTCTTCATCTTTCTTCTAATCTTGTTCATCCACTTGTGAAGGAGGGCTTTTCAAAGATATATCTTTCATCTCCTTTTTAAGAAAACTTGCATCATCATCTACATCTACTTTTCTTGATTTGAAAATGTTAGTTTTATCAAAACCAATATGAATAGATTCTTTTATAACTAATGTTCTTCTATTAAATGCTTTATATGCTTTGCTAGATGATGAATATCCTAAGAAAATGCTTTCATTAAATTTTGTATCAAATTTTCCTACTTTATATTTACCATTTATCAAAATAAAGCATCGACAACCAAAAAGCCTAGAGTAAGAAATGTTTGGCTTCTTTCCTTTATTAAGTTTATAAGGAGATTTCTTTAAAATTGATCTAATTAAAGTTTATTAAGCATATGGCATGCCGTGTTTATAGCTTCTACCCAAAAGTATTCTAGCAAATTATTTTTACAAAGCATGGTCCATACAATTTCTTGTAATGTTATTTTTTTTCTTTCTACCATCCTTTTTGGTTGCAGTATTCTAGGAGCTAAAAAATTATAATCAATACCATTTTTAGAGCCAAACTTTTCAAAATTATGATTTTCAAATTCAGTACCATGATCATTTTTTATTTTCAAATTATTACAATCATTTTTAATTGTTATGTTCTTAAATAGTTTCTTGAAAAATTGAAAGCTTCATCTTTGTGAGCAAGAAATAAAACATATGTATATAAAAAAAAATCATCGATTATAACAAATCCAAAATGTTTACCTCCAAGACTAGTGGTGTTGATAGGTCCAAACAAATGCATACGAAGAAGTTCTAATGGCCTAGTAGTTGAAACCAAATTTTTTAATTTAAAAAATATCTAATTGGCTTACTTAATTGACATATATTACAAATTCTATTCTTTTCAAAATTGATTTTAGGTAAGCATCTAACCAAATCTCTTTTAATTAATCTAACAATAGTGAAGGGAAAAAATCTATTTCCCGAGTCAGATTCATTTAGATCTGATTAGATCAAGAGGGATATTTCAAAAAAAATTTCTTAGATCTAAATCAAATCTAAGACTCTTTAGATTTAATAAAATAAAATAAAAATAAAATAAATTAAATCTAATTTAAATATACCTTGTTATAGGTAATCCTATGATCCCGATGTTTGTCTGAGGTTCTGGATGTAGCCACGCAAGCACCTGGCCTCTATCGGTATCTACTCGGGCAAGATCTGAAGATCTTCTCCTTCTCAATCCATACTCCAAAGATTAGATCTGGATCTGATCTTGAAGATCTTCAAAATACCTTTTGAAGATTGGGTGTCATCTCTTGTAGTAGTGATGCCTTCTTACTTTCTTGTCGCCTTTCTCTTACTTGGATCGCACCAAACTGAAGCCCAAAACTTTTGGGCATGGAGAGGAGAGAGAGAATCTAAAGGAGGCATGGAGAAGGAAAGAGAGGGGCTATGTGGTGTGGGCAAAAGGAAGAAGCTCTCAATCTTAGGCGCAGATAGGGTTTATATAGATCCTACTGCGCCATGCAGTGCCACATCATCTTGGCCAATCATGACTCTTTGTGCAATCAGATCTAAATATGATTGGTGTGATGATATTATTTGATCCAATCAGATTAGAGTCCATCACAAACCTCCATAGGTGGCGCCAAGACTGGTCAAAGAAGAGTCTTTGGCCCCATCCAAGTAGAGAGCATGAAGCAACTGAAGTCCCATAACCCATCCATATGGGACTCCAATTTTTATCCTCTTTTGGTGCACGCCTCCCAAGGGATGCACCCCCTCTCTTTCCTCCTTTTAGTAGGAGGACAAAGCCCCATCTACTCTCCTTTGGGTGCATGACACTTGGGCAGATGTCTAAGTGTCAAAGGTCAATGTTTGACCAAAGTCAAAGAACAAGATTTAGCAGATGACGGAAAATGATAAGTATTGTCTCAAATTTATCTTATAAATTAAGACAACTCTTTTCTGATCTAGACAAGCTTCAGTCAGACCAAGTAAAGATTCTTGATGAGCCCAAATATATTTGGCTCAATTAAGACAATTTTTAATGATTGTTGAAGGAGAATATCAGGTTCAACCATGTACTAGCATGATTTTCTTGAACCTAATTGAATCTTATTCAAATTAATTGAACTGGGTTAGTCCAATTGATGATATCCAGATTTAAACCCTTATTTGTGTGACTCAGTTAGGTTCAATTCTATATGATAATAGGATATGTCATGATCTCTATCATCGATATTATTGAAACATCATCCGATGGATTAAAACTTTTCTTATTCAGACAATTAGTATGATCGATTATCCAAATCATTCTAATTATTCCCAAAATTCATCAGTGACACCTAGCAGCATATGGTGGCAACCCATCAGAACTAAAAACTAACCTCTTGGTGCAGTTACCTGTGTGATTAAGTTCCTCTATCTTGAGCTTCGATCGAATTAGGGTTTAAGGTGATCTCATCAATCCCTAATTTCTATCATATGAATTAATCATTTGATTTAAGTTCGATGTAAAAACTCTAATAGAAACTCTTTCTATTATTTCACTCTACCATGGCCATGGGCTTATGGACTTGATTCTTGTGATCATCATAAGGCTGCTCCTCATCTACCGAGGTAGATAGATCCCCTATTGGTGCAATCCAATTTCTACAATGAACATGCTATAGCCAACATACAACTCAAGGTTTCTAATGGCTAGGAGATCGAGTTATGGTGTAGTCAAACTATAATATCCTTAAGGTGAACTACCGATGCACCTCAGATCAAAGAACCAGACACACCACTGCAGCTTCGAGCCAGTCATTGATGAGAAGGTAGACTTTCTCATGACTGCTCGAGGTGGTCACGCTCAGTGTCCTCATTCTCTAACGAGTCATATACTCTCGCTCTGGTGTCTCAATACTGTAGACTCAAGACTCATCTATCCTAAAGAAGCGATCATACACCAACCTTTCGGATCAATCACCATCCTTATGATGATCCTATGGTCGGAAGCATTTTATGAGTTAATAATGAAAATTCGTATCTTAAATTTTCAACTCTTGAAAATATGAACTATCATTACCATTAACTCAAGAGATGTATCACAGACACTTTCAAATACACATTATGATAGAAAATAATCCATTTTATTATTTATAGTCAAAATTATAATTTTATCCTTAGATGTGTATTATAAGTGTTAGCCAATTCTGGCTTCTAGGACACACATATCTAACAAACTCCCACTTGACCTAAGCCAATTAGCTATAATTCTGTGTCCCATCTTCTCAAGTTGGATTTCGATCTTCTGTTGGCCCAATGACTTTATGAGTGGGTCTGCCATATTGTCTATAGAGTTGACTCTCTTGACCTCGACATAACCCTTCTCAAGATAATCGTGGATGAGGTGGTATCGCCGCTCGATGTACTTGAATTTTTGGTAAGACCTTGGCTCTTTAGCAAGGACTATGGCACCATTATTATCACAGTAGAGAGGAATGGCATCTGATGGCATCACTTTGATTTCTGTAGTAAATTTCTTATACCAGAATGCCTCCTTCATAGCTTCTGACACAATGATGTACTCTGCTTTCATGGTGGAATCTGCTATCACTGTCTGCTTGGAACTTTTTCAACTGATAGCACCACAATTACACACAAACAGACTCCCATATGTCGACTTTCGATCATCTATATCAGACATAAAATCTGAGTCTGTACACCCTTGGACTTGGAGTTCTCTATTACCCAAAACCAACAGCATATCCTTAGTTCTTCTAAAGTACTTAAGGATATATTTCACAGAAGTCCAATGTTCTTCGTCTGAATTCGACTAATATCTGCTCGTGACACTCACAACATGGGCTATATTAGGTCGTGTACATAACATGGCATACATGAGGCTCCCTATTGCTGATGCATAAGGGATCTTGCTCATGCATTCTATCTCCTCAGGTGTGCTAGGACACAACTTCATGGAGAGTTGAATGCCATGTCTGAAGGGTATTAAATCCCCTCTTAGAGTTTTTCATACTAAACCTCTTTAGTACTTCCTCTATGTACATCTTCTGTGAAAGTCCTAGCATCCTATTCGGTCTATCTCTATAGACCTTAATTCCTAGAATGAAGGATGCTTCTCCTAGGTCTTTCATGGAGAATTCTTTTAGATAACCATATTTTAACTATGGTCAACATGGGAATATCATTCCCAATAAGGAGGATGTCATCCACGTACAATACGAGGAAGACAATAGCGCTCCCACTGACCCTTTTTGAAAATACATGGCTCCTCCTCATTTTTGATGAAACCAAATAATTTGATCACATCATTAAAATGAGTATTCCAGCTCCGAGATGCTTGCTTAAGTCCATATATGGACCTTTGCAGCTTGCAATACCTTTATGATCAGCATCACTGGATGTGAAACCTAGCGGCTGTTTCCATATAGATATCTTCCTCAAGATATCCATTTAAGAATGCCATTTTCACGTCCATTTGCCATATTTCATAATCGAAATAGGCTACAATAGCAAGCAATGTGCGGATGGATTTTAGCATAGCTACTGATGAAAAGGTATCCTGATAGTTAATGCCTTCACGCATTGACTATAACCTTTTGCCACTAATCTAGCCTTTGAATGTCTCCACATTCCATCTGCACCAATCTTTCTCTTGAAGATCCATTTACACCCAATAGGTACTATACCTTCTGGTGGATCTACCAAGGTCCAGACTTGGTTTGAGTGCATCGAGTCAATTTCTGACTTCATTGCCTCTAAGCCATTTCTTAGAGTCGATATCTGATATTGCCTTATCATAGATTTTGGGATCATCACCATGAACACCATTACCTACGAGGAATATTTTCTCTACTTCCTCTAAAATAGTACCTAAGTACCTCTCAGGGGGAAGAAAAACTTTTTTCGATCTATGAGGTGGAGGAGGTAGTGATTGTATTGGCTCAACCTGATTTGATTTCATGGGGTCCTTAGCTTGTTGCTCTTATGAGACTTTCTTCTTGAGCTTGATCTGCTTTCCAATGCCGCTATCTTGAATAAACTATTTTTCAAGAAAGATGGCATGCCGACACATAATCACATTATGGTCTTCTGTAATGTAGAAATAATATCCTAATGACTCTTTAGGATTTCCTATAAATCAAGCTCTAAAGGACCTATACTCTAACTTGTCCGCTTGTTGTCTTTTGACATGAGCTGGACAACCCTAAATTCTGAGATGACTCAGACTTGGTTTCTTACCATGCCATATCTCATATGGTGTGGTAGGAATGGTTTTAGAGAGAACCCTATTCGATATATATGTAGCAATTAATAGACTATGTCCCCAAAGAAAATTAGGAAGGTTTGTGAAGCTCATCATAGATCGGACCATATCTAATAGGGTCTGATTTCTCTGTTCTGATACCCCGTTGAGTTGAGGTATTTCAGGTGGAGTCCATTAAGAGATTATGCCATTTTGCTTGAGATAGTCTAAAAATTTCTGACTAAGGTATTCACCTCCTCGATCTGATCGAAGAACCTTAATGGATTTTTCAGTTTGCTTTTCTACTTCATATCTGAATTTCTTGAACTTTTTAAATGCTTCAGACTTGTGTCTCATAAGATACACGTACCCATATCGAGATAAATCATCGATAAAGGTTATGAAGTAGACAAAGTTACCTCTAGCCGATGCATCAAATGGGCTGCACACATCAGTTTGTACTAGGACAAGTAGATTCATGGCCCTTTCCCCATATCCTACAAAAATAAGCTTAGTCATTTTGCCATGAAGACATGATTCATAAATTGGATATGACTCGAAAGTCAACGGACTCAATAGCCCAATTTTTTTCACTTTGTTAACCCTATCTTCTGCTATATGACCAAGCCTTAGGTGCCATAGATATCTATCATTTGGACTATCCCTAGGTCATTTTGATCTTATGGCAATCACATTTTGCTCGATATTGAAGATAGATACATCAATATGTAACTGATAGAGACCATTAATAAGAAAACCACTTGCAATTTTATTTCTTTCATAAAGAATATTATAATGGTCCTTAAGAAAACTAATTACATAGCCTTCTTGTGCTAAACATGAAACAGAAATTAAATTCCTACTTGCAGTAGGCACATAGTAATAATCCCTAAGTACTAAATCTAAGCCAGACGGTAATCAAAGACGGTAGGTTCCCACGGCCACAGCAGCAACTCTTGCTCCATTTTCAATGCATAGGATCATCTCACCATCCCTCAGCCTCCTACTATCCTCAAGATCCTGCATGAAAGTGCACAAATGAGCACTAGAACTAGAGTCAAGCACCCAACTGGATACATAAGAAACTGTAAGGTTAGTTTCAATAACGAGCATACCTCCAAAAGGACATGTCTCCTTCTTATTCTTCAGGATGGCCAGGTAAGTAGGGCAGTTCCTGCTTCCAATGGCCGTCTGCTATTGCAATGGAAATACTTTTCTTTATCAGCGGACCTTCTTCTTCAGCTCTATCTTCTTCTTCTTTCCATCCTTCCATCTTTTGCTTTTTCACAGACTTCTTTTTCTTTTCATAAGACTTTCTTTTGGAAGAAGTCCATTCCATAGCAAGAACTGAGCCTTTAGAACCTTTCATAGAAAGCTCAGCGGTAACCAGCATATTCATTAATTCGGGCCAGAGAATTTCTGAAGTTTATGCATGTGGTAATTCATGATGAATTGCCCATATGCATCAGTCAAGGATTGCAGAATAATATCATTCTATAGATCCAAGAGTCTAACTTCACACCGAGCTTCTCAAGCTCTTCCAAGTCCTTGATCATCATTCAGACAATGATCTTGAACTGACTATCCATCACACATTTTAGCCTTAAAAAGTTATTTAGTGATCTGATACTTGGCTGCGCGACTCTGTTCACCAAACAACTCCTTACAGGTGAGCCAACATTTGGCGAGGCAGTCCTTGATATCTTCATGTTGGCGCTGGAAGCTCATCAGACATCGAGCCCAACATGTAAGTATCTGGCCTTATTATCTTCATCTATCCATTTTATCAGAGACGCTCTCTGTTCAACGAACGGATGGACTGGTAAGGTGAGGGGATCCTGGTCTAATACATGTGTTAACTTTTTGAAATCCAAAATGATTTTGAAGTTTTGGAGCCAATCTTTATAATTAGGATTCGGTCAGTCTATGTGTGTCCAGGATACGTGACTAAGTGGGTTGGACGCAGACATTTTTTCCTGTAGAGAGTCAAAGATTCTAGTTAGATTTTATAATTAAGACTTGATCAATTTATTTAAAATTTTGATTTTTAAATAAATTAGCTTCCACTATTTTTTTGGATCCCTACACTCCTTTTGTAGAGATGCAAAAATCTCTATGATTACTGATTTCTAGTGGATGGTGCAGTCCCACCAACTGACTCATCACCTCACCTAATAATTAGTGGTGATGGATTAGCCAATGAGTAAACAACTCTTGTTCCAATGATTCTCTAATCATGGTGCACCCAAACTTGGTCTCTAATTCATGAATCTCACCATGCCTGGAATATTGATTCACTCCTTAGTTAAGTTAGACCCACCATTTGCATAGATTAAATTTCTAATTGGGTCTCTCACCATATCCAAAATATTGATTCCAATCCATCCTCCAGTCCATAGCATCCAATGCCTAATAGACATCGTTGCATCTTTTTGGTGCAATTGAACCATTGTGACCAGCCGAGAACAATCAACCCCGGGAAGATTATGCACATCTATAATGATGGAAGACCTTAGACTTAATATTTTCTTAGAGAGATTTGATTTAAGTCTCTTTAAACTTGACTTGACATAATCATAACCATTATGACTAACCTAGTGGCATGGGTTAGCTCGGATTATTAGCCACTACAGATCAAGACTGAGCCAATAAATATGGTCAGGTAAGTGAGACCGGTGGAAGGGATATGCCATTAACTCGATAAAAATACATTCGAGTTGAATAGCTTCTAATAAAAAATTAGTCGGTCGTATCTGCCAAACTTATCTTAGACACCAAATTATTAAGCTAGAACCAATCGGATTAGCCTATAATCCAAACTCTAACCACTGAGCCTAATTAGGTCTTAACTTGATCGATCACTCATGTGACTTGATCTTGATCCAGACTTAATCCTATTAGGCTGGTCAATTTAAGCTCTCTTGATCCCATCTAATCGACTCTTGATTCGGTTTGATCAACCGCTAGACCTAATTAAGCTACCCAAGTCCGAACCCAATTTTATGAATATGTCTTAGATCTAAAAATTCTTAATTTTATACCTAATATATTTCATGATCTTAATTCTTAATTAAGTTTAGGGTTCATAAACAAAATATGTAAATAAAATCCTAGGATTTTAGGATCTAGGATTTTGTAGAAAATAAATTTTTTATTTTTGATTAAGGATGAATGCGCAGCACCCCTACAAATCATAAGAACATCCCATCAAATAAAAGGAGAGAGCGTTTAAACCCTTCTTTCTTCTTATGACCGGACGGTCAAGGAGAACGCCTTAATCAGAAATATGATGAATCTACAAAACTAGTTAGATCTACATATATAACACATATATAAAATTGATCTAACTTAAAAACATGTCTTGCATATATCTTATGTATCATATCATGCATGTTTCAGATCTAAATTATCTCATAAACATCTAAAAAATAAAATTTATATTTGATCAAATCAAATTAAATTTATTCTAAACAACTTTGTAGAACTATTCTATAACTAGTCTAAACATGCATCTATCATATCTCATATGAATTAAAATTAAATAAATTTATTTTCTATTTTTTAGATGTTATTATAATATTTATAATATCAAAAAATAGTAAATAAATAGATCTAAAATCATAATTTAATCAAATTAAATCTATGATCATCCTAGACTACACATAAAATAATTCTATTCCTAGTCTAGTCATGCATCTCATACATCTTAGATCTAGATTATTTAATTTTCTTAATTTTTAATTTTAGATCTAATCACATCTAATGTAATATTTGAAATCATCTAGTTATTAGATCAAAATTACATTAAAATTAGATCTAAATAATTATGGAACCTACCTCTGATACCAGTTGAAGGAAAAAATCATATTTTTTGGATCAGGTTCGTTTAGATCTGATTAGATCAAGAGGGATATTTCAAAAATTTTCTCTTAGATCTAAATCAGATCTGAGACTCTTCAGATCTAATTTTATTGATCTAATAAAATAAAATAAAAATAAATTAAATTAAATCTAATTTAATTATACCTTGTTATGGGTAATCCTAATATCCTATGATGTTCCCAATGTTTGCCTGAAGTTCTGGATGTAGCCACACAAGCGCCTGGCCTCTATCGGTATCCACTCAAATAGGATCTGGAGATCTTCTCCTTCTTAATTTGTACTCCAAAGATCAAATCTGGATCTGATCTTGAAGATCTTCAAAATACCTTTTGAATATCGGGTGTTGTCTCTTGCAGCAGTGCTGCCTTCTTGCTTTCTTGTCATCTTTCTCTTGCTTGGATCGCACCAAACTAAAGTCCAAAAGTTTTGGACATGGAAAGGAGAGAGAGAATCTAAAGGAGGCATGGAGAAGAAGAGAGAGGGGCTATGTGGCATGGGCAAAGGGCAGAAGCTCTCAATCTTAGGTGCAGACAGGGTTTATATAGACCATACTGTGCCATGCAGTGCCACATCATTCCGACCAATCATGGCTCTTTGTACAATCACATCTAAATCTGATTGATGGGATGACATCATCTGATCCAATCAGATTAGAGTTCCTCACAAATCTTCTTAGGTGGTGCCAAGACTAGTCAAAGAAGAGTCTTTGGCGCCACCCAAGTAGAGAGCATGAAGCAACTAGAGTCCCATCCATATGGGACTCCAATCTTTATCCTCTTTGGGCGCATGTGAGGTGTGCACCCCCTCCCTTTCCTCATTTTAGTATGGGGACAAAGTCCATCTACTCTTCTATGGGTGCATGACACATGGACAGATGTCTAAGTGTCAAAGATCAATGTTTGACCAAAGTCAAAGAAAAAGATTTAGCAGGTATGAAAAATGGCAGGTGTTGTCTCAAATTTATCTTATAAATTAAGACAATCCTTTTCTGACCTGAATAGCTCTAGTCAGACCAAGTAAAGATTTCTGAGTGAGCCCAAACATATTTGGCTCAGTCGAGATAACTTTTAATGATTGTTGAAGGAGAATATCAGGTTCAATCGTGTGCTAGCATGATTTCCTTGAACCTAATTGAATCTTATTCAAATCAATTGAACTGGGTTAGTCCAATTGATGATATCTAGATCCAAACTCTTGTTTGTGTGATCCAGTTAGGTTTAGTTCTGTATGGTAATGGGATATGTCATGATCTCTATCATTGACATCATCGAAACATCTTTCGATGGATCAAAATTTTTCTGATTCAAACAATTAGTATGATCGATCATCTAAATCATTCTAATTATTTTCAAAATTCATCAGTGACACCTAGCAGCATATAGTGGTAACCCATCAAAACTGAAAACAAACCTCTCGGTGCAGTTATCTATATGATTAAGTTCCTTTATCTTGAGCCCCAATTGGATTAGGGTTTAAGGTGATCTCATCAATCCCTAATTTCCGTCATATGAATTAATCATTCGATTCAAGTCCAATGTGAAAACTCTAATAAAAACTCTTTCTATCATTTTACTCTGCCATGGCCATGGGCTTATCGACTTGATTCTCATGATCCTCATAGGGCTGCTCCTCATCTATTGAGGTAGATAGATCCTCTATTGGTGCAATCCAATTCCTACATTGAACATGCTATAGCCAATATATACCTCAGGTTTCGAATGGCTAGGAGACCAAGTTATAGTGTAGTCAAATTATAACACCCTCAAGGTGAACTGTTGATGCACCTTAGGTCAAAGAACCAGAGACACCACTGCAGCTTCGAGCCAGTCATTGACGAGAAGGTAGACTTCCTCATGACTGCTCGAGGTGGTCACGCTCAGTACCCTTATTCTCTAACGAGTACCTGTACTCTCGCTCTGATGTCTTTATACCATAGACTCAAAACTCATCTATCCTAAAAAAGCGATCGTACACCAACCTTTCGGATCAATCATCATCCTCATGATGATCCTACGGTTGAAAGCATTTTATGAGTTAATAATGAAAATTCATGTCTTAAATTTTCAACTTTTGAAAATATGAACTATCATTATCATTAACTTAAGAAATGTATCACAGACACTTTCAAATACACACTGTGATAGAAAATAATCTATTTTATTATTTATAGTCAAAATTATAATTTTATCCTTAGATGTATATGATAAGTGTTAGCCAATTCTGGCTTCTAGGGCACACATATCTAACAAATAGAATACATGCTTACATATCCTAATCTACTATACCAAATCCAACTAACTTCATTGACCTTCGTATTCATAGCAACTATTGTCCTTGCTAAGATCATCAAGATCTACTAAGTATATATTTTCATATCTTTTTCCTATGAACTTAATTCCATCATCATTGAAACTAGTTACTATGCAATGAGATGATTTAAATAAAACATTATATTCTATATCACATAATTGACTAATACTAAGAAGATTATGCGTTAAACCATCTATATGTAATATATTTTCAATATAAGTGGTAGGAGTAATTTTGATATTATTGACCAATAATTTTTTTTTTACCATTATCTCCAAATGTAACAACTCCACCATATTTTACCTTAAGAGAGATAAATTTAGATTTATCTCCTATCATGTGATTTGAACATCCACTATCAATATACCATTTCTTTGTTAATCCATAGAATGCAAAGCACACCTCATCCTCAAATGCCATCAAGCATAGATTGGTTTTTTCTTCCTTTGTTTCTTCCTCTTCTTCTTCTTCAGAGGTGGAATCTTCATCATTACTTGAAGTTGCCATCATTGCTCTCTTTTTGAATTTTCTTGAGCCTTTCTTGAGTAGAGGGCAATTGGATCTATAATGACCAGGCTTCTTGCACTCATAGCAGATAGGTGGTTGCTCCTTATCTTTCTCTTTTTCTTTTTCTCTTTCCTTGCTCCCATCTCCTCTTGTATATTATTTTTTCTTGGGAAAAAACTTCTTTCTTCTCATGAACCTTTTGAGTGATCAATGCCATATCATCATCATTTTCTGAATCTTTGGATGATTCACTTTCAAGTTCTTTCGTTGTAGATGACTTCAGTGCAATGGTCTTCCTTTTTTTTACTTCTTCTATATTTTAGTTCATACTTAACTCATGAGTTATGAGAGAGCTACTGAGTTCCTTTAAGGCCAATTTGTTGAGATCTTTTGTCTCTTGAATTGCAGTCATCTTGGCCTCCCAATTCTTTGATAATGACCTAAGAATTTTGCGCACTAATTCACTGTGAGTGTAGTCTTTACCAAGACTTTTCAAACCATTAAGAATATTAGTGAATCTAGTGTATATATCAATAATACTTTTACTAGATTTCCTTTTAAATAGTTCATACTTATGTACAAGCATATTTATCTTAGATTTTTTAACTTGATTAGTACCCTCATGGATAATTTAAAGTCGATTCTAGATTTTCTTAGCGGACATATAAGTAGATATTCTATTGAATTCATTAATTTGTAAAGCATAATTTAAAACATTCATAGCTTTTACAATCAATTATGCTAATCTTTTATCTTGTTCATCCCAATTCTTTTTAAGTTTGGAAATAAATTTTTCATTAATTAAAATAGTGGGTGTGTAAGGATCTTTGACTATGACATTCCACGTATCATAATTTTATGATTGAATGAATATTTTCATACATGCTTTCCAGTGAGCATAATTTATTCCATTAAAGAGTGAAAGTCTATTGGTTGATTGTCCTTCAACCAAAGATGTACCAATTAGGGCCACTATTGTTCTTTAACTCTTGATTATTAGATTAATTGGGCTGAGTACCTACTCTGATACCACTTATTTCTCAATGATAGCAACCCAAGAAGGGGAAAGAATTATGTTTTATAAAATTTAAAACTTCAAACTAAATACCATTTGTGTACCCAAAGTAATTCAGATTATATGAGTGAAGTGACATGCAGGAAATATAAATTAGCAGTAGAAATAATGAGAAGATAAAACAATCACAATCACAAACACAAAGATTTTATGGTAGCTCGATGCCAAACTTAGCACCTATATCCACTATCCAAGCAAACCTACTTGAGAATTCTGACTATAACCTCTTCAAGATAATAGTTTGATTATTTTTTTGGATTTACAATCCAATCCAATTGATTTTTACTGCCTCATCAACCAAAATCTTATATCTGATTATTTTTTTTGGACTCATAATCAATTCCGATTATTTTCTCCCAGGATTACAATCAATCTTGATTAGTTTTTATGGAGATATCAATTAAAACCAATACAACATCTAATTTCTAAGGCTTGGACCAACCCAGGTTTCTACACCTTTAGGATTACAATCAATCTTATATCAAAAACTTGTTACAAGACAACAAAATAATGCAAGAAATAGAGTTTAGAATAGTAAAACTCTTTTTGGTTCTGAAGAAGTCAAGATGCTATGAATATAATGCTTGGACTTCTTTCTTGAATGCTTGAGAGGTTGAGTGTTGACCCTAGAAATAATTTTGATGATAACCAAATACTAGAGTATAAAAGTATACTAATATCTTTTAAGTTTTTCTTAAAAATGTTTTTGTAGAAAGAAAGCATCATTGTAAAGAGTTGAAAGTAATTGAGAATCAATTGATCTAAAAAGATAAGAGTTGGAGTCAAGTTTCATGCAAAAAGGCTAATTGAAGAAACTAAGTCGACTCTGGCACAATCTGAACTTGGCATGCAAACTTGGCACAGTGGCAAGCCTACTCGAGGAAGCATGAAGCTGGCTCTCTTAGAAGAATAGAAAAGTGAATTTTGGAATAGGCAAATGAGCCAACTTGAGGCCATTTCGAGTTGACTCTAATTGAAGGTGAGCCAACTTATTTTTCTATGAGTCGGCTCTCTCAAGATATATAGAAAGGATTTTTTTGTGATCTACAGTCAAGCCGACTCTTCGGATTTTTTAGCCAACTCCATTTGAAAGCAAGCTGACTTGAGGCCATTTTGAGTTGACTCTCATGCTCCTAACAGGCATAATGGCTAGCTCTGCAGCAGGCCCTATTACATCCAAAATTTTTCCAACAGCTCTATTTCGACTCCAACAAGCAAAAATATTTAGTTTTGGCTTAAAATTGCATCAAACTTGCTGAAAATCAAATGAAAATATAAAAGGAATATAGGGACAAAAGGAAAACACTATTCAAGTTTAAAAAAAAAAAGAGCTCTACTTTCAGCTTCTATTATTTTCAAGAGAGTTCATCCATTTCTAACCAACTTTCTCTTAACTTTTATAAATGCTTTGAAGAGCCAACCAAGAGTACTGGTTGTAAGCATTTAAGTCTACAACAAACAAGCTTCAACGATTACTAATTTGCTCAATCCAAGGAGCTATTTTTGTTGTTCAAAATTATTCTTTCAAATTTTCTATAACAAGTTTTAGAAGGGTCTGAAACTGGGGATAGATTGATCCAAACTTTGAAATTGGATTGGGAGTCTTGGGATAAGGCTCGTAAAGGTTGAGGTTGGTACACCTATGTAAAACCAACTGAATTTTTGGATAGTAAGTCTGAGAAAACCATCTAATTGTAATCTTGTATAGATTATAATGAAATTCTTAAGAAGATCGCTTGAAGAATGGACATAGGTACTTGAAGTGCAATAAACCACAATAAAATTATTGTACCTCTATGTGTGCTTTTTTTCTCTTCACTTGCATCCACCTTTAGCTCTCACCTTTCCACTTCACTAAATTTAATTTGATAATTAGTGCATATATCTATTTTAATTTTTAAATCTCAACTCCCCCTCCTCTTGGGTTGTCTTGCTAGACAATAATTAGTATTAGAGTCTTGATTCTCAACTAGAATTTGATTCTACAATCAAGATATAAAGATCTTGACAACCCAATTGGGAGGTTCGCTTGTTAAAGGATAATCCACCAATAGGCCACCACTCTTCAATGAATCAAACTATACCTATTAAAAAGCTCGCATGTGCATTTTCATGCAAGCTCTTAATTATAATGTGAAGTATCATAATCAATAGACTGCACACACCCACAATCATTATCGATGGCATTGCTTCATCTAAGCCAAAAAAGCATTGAGATGAAATCAATAAAAAGCTTGCCTAATTAAATGCCTACTCTTAATGCTAATGAGTTCTATAGAATTTCTACTTGCAATTTAGCAAAAAAAATTTGGGATAGACTTGAGGTGACTCATGAAGGCATAAATCAAATTCAAAAGTCAAAAATCAATATGCTTGTGCACCAATATGAATTATTCAAAATGGATCCTAATGAATCAATCACCAAGATGTTTATATGTTTCACTGATATCATTAATGGGCTCACAAGCCTTGGTAAAGTATATTCTAACAGTGATTTAGTAAGAAAAATCCTTAGGTCACTACCTAAGTCTTGGGAAGCAAAGGTGATTGCCATCCAAGAGATAAAAAACTTAAACAAGCTACCTCTCGAAGAGCTAATTGGATTTTTAATGACACACGAGTTGGATATGAGGCAGCACCATGATGAAAAGGGCTGAAAGAAGAAAACCATTGCCCTAAGGTCTGCAGTAATTGATAAAAAAGAAGAGTCCATCGAAGATGATGAAAATGATGAGTGTAGGACCTACTGTGGTACTCCCAAGCCCCTCTTGGCCAAGAAAAAGGCCAAGGTTTATGATTTATGGGGCTATCATGGAGGTTCTAGGGCTAGTTGGGCCTTAGGATGAAGGCTATCAACCTTCATGGTCTCGAGGTCCAGTGTCTAGGGCTTTGAGGATCTTGAGGCCCATGTGATTTGAGCCTTGAGGGACTAACACATCATTGGACTAGGATTGAGTCAAAGGTAAGTGAGTGCACACAAGTCAAGGATGTAATTGGTCCAGGGTGAGTGCAATCATATTGGGTTAGTCTAGGAGAGTTTTGGGTTTGAATCATGTTGACCTTGTACTTATATATTGTAACACCCCACCCCTAATTAGCTACGAGTGATAGTGCCACACCCCACCCTTATCTAAAGATTAAAGGGATTTCTTACTACAACTCACTGAACTACAATAATAAATAATAATCTGCTAGAACAACCATCTTAATATACTTAACATCAATAGAGTCATCTCAAAGTTTTATATACTAAACTGAGTTTAATACATAGAGCTTTATAATACAAGCCATCCAACTATTTACATCTGTAAAGACATAATATACATCCGAATATTTAATCAAAAGTAAAGCCCTCGAAACTAATATATATATAATCCAAAAAGCTACTACCATACATCCTTTTATGCTGATACTGAGCTAAGATACTCCCATCTGCTAAGAAAAGAAAAATACAAAATAACATAATGAGACTAACATCCCAGTGAGTGTATCCAACTATCAGCAAAAAACTTATTATAATTTTCTTTTATACTACTCTGCATAGCATGTACCAACAAGCTTCCAAACTTTTGCATAAAATAAGAATGAATCACATAAAAAGTTCTGGTAAAGCATAAATCTTTGCTTACCACTAATGATACTACAGCAATATATTTCCATAGGGGTTCAAATGAGTATCCTCATCATAACTACATCCTCATATGAGCAGTTCCACTGATACATTCTCCTATGGATAATCATACCACAATCATATCCTCATATAAGCAGTCCCACCGACATATTCTCATATGGATAATCATACCACAATCATATCCTCATATGAGGAGTCCCACTGACACATTCTCATATAGATAATCATACCACTATCATTGAAGGAAAAAATCAATTTTTCGGATCAGATTCATTCAGATCTAATTGGATCAGGAGGGATATTTTAAAAAAAAAATTTCTAAAATTTTAATCAGATTTAAGACTCCTCAAATTTAATCTTATTGACTGATAATAAAAATAAAAATTAAAATTAAATATAATTTAATTATATCTTTATTTTGGGTAATTCAATTATCTTGTGATGATTTCGATGTTTGTCTGAGGTTCTGGATGTAGCTATATAAGTGCCTGGCCTCTACCGATATCCACTCGAACAGGATCTGAAGATCTTCTTCTTCTCAATCAAACCTCCAAAAATTAGATCTAGATCTGATCTTGAAGGTCTTCAAAATTCCTTTTGAAGAACAGTTGTTGTCTCTTATAGCAGTGCTGCCTTTTTTCTTTCCTAGCGCCTTTCACTTGCTTGGATCGCACCTTACTCATGCCCAAAAGCCCTTGGGCATGGAGAGGAGAGAGAGGACCAGAGGATGGCATGGAGAAGGAGGGAGAGAGGCTATGTGGCATGGGCTAGAGGAAGAAGAATTGAATTTTAGGCACAGACAAGGTTTATATAGACCCTGCTGCGCCATGCAGTGCCACATCATCCTAGCCAATCACGTTCCTTTGTGCAATCATATCTAAATCTAATTAGTGGAATGATATCATCTGATCCAATCAGATGAGAAATCCTCAAAATTCTCCTTAGGTGGTGCCAAGACTTGGTCAAACAAGACTTCTTGACGCCACACAGTTTAATCCCCTGAAGCAACCTGGAGTCCCATCTGTATGGGACTCCATCTTTTATCCTCATGGGACACGCGCCTTCCTAGGCATGCACCCCCTTTCTATCTACTTTTTAGTAGGGGGACAAGTGCCAAGGTACTCTCCTATGGGTGCATGACACATGGGTAGATGTCTAAGTGTCCAGGGTCAACATTTGACCAATGTCCGAAGATAAGATTTAGTAGGTGTTGAAAAATGACAGGTGTTGTCTCAAATTTATCTCATAAATTAAGACAACCCTTTTTTGACCTAGACAAGCTCCATTCAGACTAAGTAAAGGTTCTTGAGTAAGCATAAACATATTTGGCTCAGTCGAGATGAGCTTTAATGATTGTTAAAGGAGAACATTAGGCTCAATCATGTGCTAGCATGATTTTCTTGAACCTAATTGAATCTTATTTAAATCAATTGAACTGGGTTAATCCAATTGATAATATCTAGATCTAAACCCTTATTTATATGATCTAGTTAGGTTCAGTTCCATATGGTAATAAGACATATCGTGATCTCTATCATCGACATCATCGAAACACCTTCCGATGGATTAGAACTTTTCTGATTCAGACAACTAGTATGATCGATCATCCAAATCATTCTAATTGCTTCCAAAATCTACCAGTGACACCTAGCAGCATATGATGGCAACCTGATAGGAATGCAATGTTGTCATTAAGACACCGTGTTTATTAGTTTAATCCAACTTCTTAGAATAATTAAAAATGCATAGAGAGCAGTGAGTTGGGTTGAATCCATAGGAAAGATAGTATTTTTAGATTTAAAATTTTTAATTTTTTTTAAAAAGAAAAATGGATTTAAAAATAGAATTTGAAGTCAAAAATTAAAAATTAAAATTACGAAGTAGAAATTAAATTATGCAAAAAAGTAAACTTGGTACTAAGATCTACTAGTTAGATCTTAGCATCTACTTACAGAAAAATAAAAAGCAATAATTAAATATAAAAATTAAATTATAATAAAAATAAAGAGCATAAAATTAAAGAACATAAAAATAAATATTTTAATAATTAAAATTTTAGAATTTAAATACATAAAATTTAAAAGAAAATAAATAAATAAAATAGCCTAATCTCTAATCTTGGATTGGCATTGGTGGAAAGATGGTGTAGAAGCTCAGTTTTTTCTCTCGGCACTAGTTGCTTTGAAGCAGTCATTAACCCCTAGCCTGGCTTCCCCCTGTACCAAAGCTTCACCTTGATCAAAGACGTCAATTTCTAGAGGCCTGGGGTCTTTTTTATAGAGCTAGGAGGGCTGGAGAGTTTTCTTCTAGGCAATGTGGGACTAAGGAGCTCTTTGATCATCAAAATATGAAGAAATCTGAGTAAAAATTGGATTAAAAGTAGTTTTGGATGAATTCTATTACTCTGGATGAAATATGGTCGTTCAATAGAAATCCAACGGATCAAAAATCATCAAAATTGGATGGATATCAGCCCAAATCAAATTAGATTAAATTCTGGCCATTGATCGCACGTTGATGGAAAAACTCTAGCCGCTGATCATGCGTTTGGAGTCCTGATCACCATTGGGAGCTTTCTCCATCGTTCGATCATCCCTTGGATCATGCGCTGCAGTTGGATGGTGATCTGCATGAAGCCTGAGGCTGAAAAATTCCTCCACCATCCGATCTTGACTGCAAGCTACCAGAGCTGTCCGATCGTATCTTTACTGTTCCCATGGACCGCATGGATCAAAAATTCCAAAGACTGCAACCAATCAGTGCTCTAGTTGTCGAGTGAAAAGATCAAAATGTCTTGTGAGCCATGATAGATTTTTTGTGAACCCTTTAAGGGTCTAGGTCCACCACATATCGCTTCATGATTCGTTGTCTTCTGCTAAGCTGGCGGTCTACGCTTGGATTGTGGATCGATTGGTGGCTTCTATGGCTGAGTCGGCTTTGACAGCTTGGCTTGGCTTGATGGCTCAGCTTGCGAAGTCGACTGAGCCATTTTCCTTTTTTATTTAAATTTTATTTATTTTATTTATTTAGAAATTCATATCTTCTTCGTTTTAGCTCCGTTTTATGCAAAACTTATTTCATTATAATAAAAAAATAAGTTCTTTTTATTGATAATAAAATTTAATTTTTTTATTTTATTATTTTTTAATTAATTTTTAATTCATAAAAATATAAATTTCTTAAAAATATGTATTAATTAATTAATAATTTTTAAAAATTAATATGAGTTAATTGATAAATTAATACTCTTATTGATGAATTTATGATACTTATCACACCCCCTAACTTAAACTTTGCTCGTCCTCGAGTAAAGAAAGAATTTAGTTTTAAATATCTTTTAACTTTAGAGTTTCGAATTTTATCTAAGCAATTTTCAAAATGGCCATTGATATTCAGTAGAGCTTAAGTGAGATATATCATTGGGGTATTAATACTTATCAATAAAAAAAATTAAGTAAAAAATATTAAATTTTTTTGAACTTTTTCTAAATTATCCCATCTTTATCTCTAATTTGTCTAAACTTTTATATAGGCAAGTGTATTGCTACTTCCATCCTTCATTTATTGATTTTTATTTTTATATTGCCCACTTTTTGATGTGAATATCATTGCTTACTTAGACAATAGGATCCGATTACTCGATGAAAAACTAATATTTTTTTTTAATGTTGTACCACTATTGAGTGTCTTAATTCCTTAAGCTTTCTATTTGATCCATGTAGCGAGTCTCGGGCCAATGACTCCCAAACTAGTTGGCTTTAGGACACTAGGTATAGAATATCCCTTGGACTTATTAGCTCGAATCAAATAGGCTACTAGTTAAGACTAGCTTTACAAGGAGCTTCTTTGCCCTTTCCACCTTTTGATGCGAAACTCAATGCTTGCTTAGACAAAGAGGCCCGGTTACTCAATGAGAAGTATTGAAAACTATTTTATTTTAATTATTTTATATAAAAAAATGTATAGTTACCCTACACAAGCCCATAAGAAGTAGACTTTTCTTTGATGCTAGTAGAAAAAATTAGAAATGCTCAAAGAAAAAAACTTTTTATATTCTAAACTCTACTCTTTATTGAATTTTCTTAATACTTGATTCCTCAATATCTCATAGATTCTCTTATCTGTGTATCAATTTTCTTTTAAAAATACTTAGTTTAATTTAATTTTTAAGCATAATCAGATGTCTAAATACTAAATACTAACTTTTTTTGAGGACTTAAAATTTTAAAATTTTTATTTTTTTCATTCCCAACTTAATCGACATTGTCCTCAATGGAGAAGAAAAATAAAGGGTGTAATAAAGAACATGAAAAAATATATTTGACTCAGTATATTTTTGGTCCAGCATATGCCTTTGAAAATTTAGGCTCTCCCTCCAACTTATTCAAATTATCCTAAAAAAATAATCAAATAAAAAGATAAATTAAACTAAAAAAAACTAAATATTGGGTTGCCTCCCAACAAGCGCTAAGTTTACCGTCTTCAGCCAGACACAATGCAGCTTACTATCCTGTGTTGAATATTGAATTGATAAATTTTAATGATTTTGGATTGCCAATCTTAGAAAGATAATTTATAATCCTATTATTGATATATTCATTGTTAATTAGGGGAACATAGTTTGTGACCCCATTCTCAGACCCATGGTTATTAAGAAATTCTCCTATTTATTCTTCTAAAATGCTCATGAATGGAGTTTTTGTATTAGGAGTTAAGTTTGATTCAATGGATGCTGGAAGGGTGACTAAAGGCAAATTTAATTTTGGAGGTAAATTAATGTGATCTTGCTTAAACAACTCCATTGACACTTCATTACATGCCTCTTGATTTTTGTAAGAAAAATCAGCTTCTATGGTTGAAGGAAATAGGACATAAGTCTCGGGTAAATAATCTATTCTCTTTTTCTCTTTTTCTATCTCATTTAAACTAGAACTAGCATCAGTACTAGTTCCTGACTCGGATTCTTCTATATGGTTGGCTTCAGTATTAACCTATTCCTCTAGGTGTATCCTATGTTGAACTATGGAAGGGCTTATTCCTTTAATGTCTATCATGGTCCAGCTTATTGCTTCTCGATTTTCTCTTAAGATCACTAATAATTCCTCCTCTTGGTTAGAATTTAGGTCTGATGCAATAATTATAGGTAAGATTTTCTCTGGACCTAAATATACATACTTGAGGTGCTCAGGGAGGGGTTTCAACTCTACTTTGGGTGCCTCTTCTTTTGATAACTCAGGTGATGATTTAGTCATTTCTATGAATGGTTCAATGGGAGGCTCCGATCTCTGGCCATTTTTATTATCTCTAAGTATTTTATCTAGGTTCTCATATTCATAGGCTAGCCAGATACTAGATTCAAGATTGACTTCCTCATCGCTAATGTCTATGGATTCATAAATTTCATCTTGGACTATACTTACATTAGCATGCTTGGTAGATTCCTGTTCCAAATTGAAAATATTCAGCTCGATAGTCATGTTTCCAAAAGATAGTTTCATAAGTCCATTTCGACAATTGATTTTAGCATTAGCAGTAGCTAGGAATGGTCTTCCTAAAATCATTAGAATTTGACCCTTAGGATTTGATATTGGCTCAGTCTCCAAAATGACAAAATCAACTGAAAAGATAAAATTTTCAACCTTAATCAAAACATCTTCTACCATTTCCTTGGGGATCCTATAAAATTGGTCTACTAATTGTAATGTGATCCCTATTGGCTGAAGCTGTTTCAATCCTAATTGCTCATAAACTGAATAGGGCAAAATATTTATACTGGCCCCTAAATCAAGTAACTCCTTCTCATTGTGGGTTTCTCCTATGATACATGAAATTGTTGGAGACCTTGGGTCCTTGTACTTTATAGGCATATAACTTAACAAATATGAACTCACACTTGCTGCTAAGAAAGCTCTCTTTGGTACATTAGTCCTCTTTTTCTTGGTGCAAAGGTCTTTTAAGAATTTGGCATAAATCGAAACTTGTTTGATCATGTCTAGTAGAGGAATATTTACTTGAACTTGCTTAAATACCTCTAATATTTTGATTATTTATTAGACCTTAATCGATTTGGAAAAGGAGCTCTAGAGATTGTGGGCATCTGGTTTGGTGCACTATTAATTTCAGGAGCTTGAGTTTGTAAGGTAGATTGTTCATTGGGTGGCTCAACAGACTCAGCACTCAAGTCTTCTATAGTGTTAGGTGTATTTACCTTATTATCTACTTGTTTTTCTAATCTCAACAAATGAATAGCATTAACTTGATTAACCTAGTTTCCTTGGGTTGGTCTACCATTTTGATTCCTTGGGTTGGGCTCAGGTTGGCTAGGTAGCCTACCTTGTTCACATTCACTTATGGTAGATGCTAGTTGAGCTACTTGTATTTTCAAGTGGGCCATGGCCTAAGAATTTGAATTTAGAATTTGGCCTATGATTTTCATGAAATTGCATAAGGTGGCATTGGTGCCAGCATTAGATTTGGCTAGGGCTTCCAGGCTTTTCTCTAAAGAACTAAGTTTCTTTTTATTAATATTAAAGTTTGGTGGTGGTAGGGTGTTTATCATAGAATTAAGCCTTGGGTTCTACTAATTGAAACTTGGACTGCCTGCATTTAGGTTTTGTGACCATAAAAAATTTGAATGATTCCTCCAACCTAGGTTATAGGTGGGTGCATAGGGATTGTTCAATGGTCTCTAATATGGGGCATTCACTTGTGTACATCCATTATCTAATTGGTTCATTGGGAGGGGACATTCCTCAAGGACATGGTCTGGTGCATTGCACCCATTGCACATGGGTGCAGATACTTGGTTCACACTAATTGGTCTCTAAAGTTCTAAGGCCTCTAACCTACGTGTCAAAGTTGCAATTTTGGCTTCTGCAGCTAGGAAGGTTTGAATTTGGTATATTCCACCTCTTGAAGGTGTGGATTTTTCTTGTTCTCTAGTTGTTGCCCATTGTAAATTTTTCTCGGCTAGGTCTTCTAAAAATTGCCAGGCTTCATTTGGTTCTTTGTACATAAATTGTCCCTGGCACATGGACTCTAGCATTGTTCAAAAATTTGAATCTAATCCTTCATAAATTATTTGGCATAGCCTTCAAGTTTCTATTCCATGGTGTGGGCATTGGGTTAAGAGGTTCTTGAATTGGTCGAAGTATTTCCAAAATGATTCACTAGCTAATTGATAGAATTGATTTATTTTATTTCTAATTCTAGCTGTTTTGTGATGAGAAAAATATTTTTTTAAGAATATTCTCACAAAGCCCTCTCAGGTCGTGATAGATTGATTTGGAAGACTATAAAGCCACTTTTTGGCGTTATCCTTAATGGCAAAATTGATTAATCTCAGTTTGATTTCATCCTCTAATAGTTGTTGTAGTTTCATGGTTTGCACAAACCTCTTCAAATTCCCTAATGAATATATATGCATCCTCTATTCCCATGAATTTTGGAAGCATGTTAATAATTTGAGGTTTAATTTCAAAGTTGTTTGCTATGGGTTGGGATAACCTGGTACAAGATGATTGGATGGAACCAACTGGATAACATAAGTCCTTAAGGGTTTGAGGCTGAGGCTGATTTGCTAAATCCATTATGGATGTTGAGGTTGTAGGATCTGAAATAGGAACTAAATCTGTTTTGACTAGTCGATCTGAAATCATTCTCCATACGGGTGTTGGAGAATTTATTATATTCTCAATGTCCTCAATCTTTTTTTATTTTATTATTACTTTTAAACTCTTTTTTTTAAGTTTTAAGTTAATTCAATCTTTTCATACCCTAGGACAACCATGCAACATAACTTTTCGTTATGCCAGGGCAACCTTATGTCAGGGCAATAGAGATTGAAAATATCTAAAGTAAAAATTTTTATTTTCAAATAAGTTTCAAATAAGTTAATCCTAACCTAAGATCAGCCTAGACCTAGATAGCTCCTAACTGTTCCAAGTCAGCCTTCAAGCACTCCAAGTGTAGGACAGCCAATCAACTAGCCAGGTAAGTGTAAGGTCGGTGGAAGTTCCTCCGTTGCTTGCCTTAGACACCAATTGTGCTTGGCCAGGTAAGCTAATGGAATCAATTAGAAACCACCTTCCTTCGAGCCCAGTCGTCCCTGAATCACTTTCTTAGATACTAGTCAAATTGACTAACCCTAACCTGGTTCAACTCTTAGGGTTCCTTGTCCTATTGAGCTCGAGCTCCTAGCACTGATGTCTAATTGATTTTAAAATTAAAGGCTTAGGTCAATGCAGAATGCTGGTTGGTTATTTGTAGGCCAAGGAAGGGTGATCAAATTTTCATCTTATCTTGTTTAATTGGGTTGTACCCTTAATTTGGTTTAATATGAATATGCATAAAAAATTTTCAATCAAAGGATTCTATGTAATTTAAACTAAATGCATACAACTAATTGAATTCTAAAAGGCTTACCTTGCCTCTAGCAGTCACTAAAAAAAATAAAAATAAAACTAATATGATGCATGCTCAAAATAGTTAGGATTTCTAATCTTATCATGAGATTTTTAATTAGATTTAAGTGGATATATTTTTTAAAAAAATTTATTTAAAAATAAAATAATTAAATAAATAAATAAATAAGAAAAGGACTAGGGTTAGGATTGATCTCATCAAATAAAACTAAATGATTTGTTCCTTACCCTAGTTCTTTTTATTCTTTAACCTCTTTTTCTGTAAAATAAAAAAAAAGTTAGCAAGCAATATTTATGAGAAAATAAAAATTTTATTTATAATTTATTTATAGAAAATTCAAAAAGATCAAAAATTTAATATCCATGCCTTCCCCGGTAACAATGCCAAAAACTTGATAGAAATGCGATGTTGTCGTTAAGACACCGTGTTTATCAGTAATCCAACTTCTTAAAATAACTAAAAATGCATAGAGAGCAGTGAGTTAGGTCGAATCCATAGAAAAGATAGTATTTTTAGATTTAAAATCTTTAATTTTTTTTTAAAAAAAAGAAAAGAATTTGAAAATAAAATTTGAAGTCAGAAATTAAAAATTAAAATTATGAAGTAAAAATTAAATTATGCAGAAAAGTAAACTTGGTACTAAGATCTACTAATTAAATCTTAGCATCTACTTACAAAAAAATAAAAAATAATAATTAAAATAAAAAAATTAAATTATAATAAAAATAAAGAGTATAAAATTAAAGAACATAAAAATAAATATTATATTAATTAAAATTTTAAAATTTAAATACATAAAATTTAAAAAGAAAAGAAAATAAAATAAAATAGCCTGATCTCTGATCTTGGATCAGCATTGGTGGAAAGATGGTATACAAGCCCAGCTTTTCCTCTTGGCATCAATTGCTTTGAAGCAACCATTAACCCATAGTCTGGCTTCTCCCTGTATCAAAGCTTTACCTTGATCGAAGACATCAATTTCTAGAGGCCTGGGATCTTTTTTATAAAGCTAGGAGGGTTGGAGAGTTTTTTTCTAGGCAATGTGGAACTAAGGAGCTCTTTGATCATCAAAATATGGAGAAATCTAAGTGAAAATTAGTAAAAGGAGTTTTGGATGAATTCTACTGCTCTGGATGAAATCTAGCCATTCAATAGGAATCCAACGGACCAAAAATCATCAAAATCAGATGGGTATCAGCCCAGATCAAGTCGGATTAAATTCTGGCCATTGATCGCATGTTGATTGAGAAAATTTGGCTGCTAATCATGTGTTTAGAGTCCTGATCACTACCAGGAGCTTTCTCCACCATTCAATCATCCCCTGGATCATGCATTGCCATTGGATGGTGATCCGCATGAAGCCTGAGGCTAAAAAATTCCTCTACCGTCCGATCTTGACCGCAAGCTACCAAAGCCATCCGATCACATCTTTACTATTCCCATGGATCGCATGGACTGAGCATTCCAAAGACCGCAACCAACCAATACTCTAGTTATCGAGTGAAAAGACCAAAATGCCCTATGAGCCGCGATAGATTTTTTGTGAACCCTTTAAGGGTCTAGGTCCACCACGTGTCGCTCCATGATTTGCTATCTTCTACTGAGCTGACGGTCTATGCCTGAATCATGGACCGACTGGTGGCTTCTATAGCTGAGTCGGCTTTGATGGCTTGATGGCTTGGCTTATGGAGCTGGCTGAGTCATTTTTTTTTTATTTAATTTTTATTTATTTTATTTATTTAGAAATCCATATCTTCTTCTTTTTAGCTTCATTTTATGCGAAACTTATTTCGTTGTGATCAAAAAAATAAGCACTTTTCATTGATAATAAAATTTAATTTTTTAATTTTATTATTTTTTAAATTAATTTTTTAATTAATAAAAATATGAATTTCTTAAAAATATGTATCAATTAATTAATATTTTTAAAAATTAATATGAATTAATTGATAAATTAATATTTTTATTGATGAATTTATGGTACTTATGATAATCCATCAGAATTCAAAGCGAACCTCTCAGTGCAGTTATCTGTGTGATTAAGTTCCTCTATCTTGAGTCCTGATCATGTTAGGTTTAAGGTGATCTCGTCAATCCCTAATTTTCATAATATGAATTAATCATTCGATTCAAGTCCAATGTGAAAATTCTAATAGAAACTCTTTTTATTATTTCACTCTGCCATGGTCATGGGCTTATGGACTTGATTCTTATGATCATCATAGGGCAACTTCTTAACTACCGAGGTAGATAGATCCCATATTGGTGCAATTCAATTCTTACAATGAACATGCTATAACTGAAGGGAAATCCTGATTTCCCGGTCCAGGTTCGTCCAGATCTGATTAGATCAAGAGATATATTTCAAAAATTTTCTCTTGAACTTAATCAGATCTTGATATGTTTTAGATCTGATTCTTATTATTTTAATAAATAAAATAAAATAAGATAAATTAAATCAAATTCAATTTACCTGATTTGGGTAATCCTATTACCCTGTAGATGATCCTGATTGCAGCGGAAGGTTCTGGATCTTAGCCACACAAGCGCCTAAAAGATAGATATCCTATGGCACCTGGATTAGGTCATACTAGCAGAAAATAGGTTAACAAATTGGAGAAAAATGGGCTATTGAGCATCCATTGACTTATGGATCGTATCTGAACTTGTGAATCTTGTCTTCAGGCAACAATGACTAAACTCCCTTTTGTTTGGAGCATGGGGAGAGGCCACCAGATCTCCTTGCCCTAGTACATACGATGTGTGCGCCCAATTCGATGTGCCCGGCATAGAGGGCATAATTTTGTCTATCTTCATTAAACCTTTACCGATGATCTGTCTAGGTATGGGTTAAGTGTACTTATGAGACATAAGTCGAAGCCTGAAAAGTTCAGAAGAATTCAGACATGAAGTAGAAAACAAACTGGAAAACCCCATTAAGGTTCTTCGATCAGATCGAGGAAGGTGAATACCTTAGCCGGGAATGTCTAGACTATCTTAAGGAAAATGGCATAGTCTCTCAATGGACTCCACCAAGAAACCTCCAACTCAAACGGGGTTTCAGAACGAGAAATCGGACTCTATGGATTATGGTTGATTCCATGATGAGCTCACAGACCTCCAGAATTTTTCCCATTTGGGGACATTCATTTATTAACTTCATCTATTTACTGAATAGTGGTTCCCTCTAAAACCGTTCCTACCGCACTCGTAAGAGATAGGCATGGTAAGAAACCAAGTCTAGTCATCTCAGAATTTGGGTGTGTTCCGGCTATGTCAAAAGACAACAGGTGATAAGTTTAGAGTTTAGGTCCTTTTAGAGCTCATTCATAGGATATCCTAAAAGTAGTCATTAGGATACTATTTCTACATCCCAGAAGACCAGCAAATGTGATTGTGAGTCGACATGCCAATATTTCTGAAAAATAGTTTATTCAAAGATAGTGGCGTTGGAAAGCAGATTAAGCTTGATGAGAAAGTCTCACAAGGCAGAAAGAGACTAAGGACCCAGTGGAACCAAGATCAGTTGAGCCAATAAGAACTACTACTCCTCCCTCGTAAGATCAGAAAGAGTTTTCCACTCCACCTGAAAGATAACTTTAGGTATTATTTCAGAGGATATAGAGAGGAAATGTTCCTCAGTAGCGTAATGGTGCTCATGTGTATGATCCCAAATACCTACAACGAGGCGATATCAGAAGTTGACTCCGAGAAATGGCTTGAGCAATGAAAGTCAGAGATACGACTCGATGCAACCTCAAACCAAGTCCTGTGAACCTTGGTAGATTTCCACCAAAGGAATAATATACCTTATTTTGGTGTAAATGGATCTTCAAGAGAAAGATTTGGTGCAGAGGGAATGTGAGACATTGCAAGGCTAGCTGTGGCAAAAGTTATAGTCAACGGCGAAGGCATTGAACTTCAAGATACCTTTCTCCGGTAGCTTATGCTAAAATCCATCCGCACTTGGCTGCTGTTGCAGCCTATTTCGATTATGAAAATAGACAAATGGACGTGAAAGACGCTATCTCAAATGGAGTATCTTGAGGAAAGATTATCTGAATATGGATACAGGTTTCCGCTAGGTTTCCAATCCCAGATGTATCTGATGGTCAGCTAGAAGGTTGCCAACGTTGCAAAGAGTCCATCAGTAATGGACTTAAGCAGCATTCTCGGAGCGGGACACACTGCGTTTCAATGATGTTTGATATCAAAAAGTTTGGTTTTCATCAAAATAGAAGAGAGATCCATGTGTTTTCAAAAGGGTCAGTGGATCGCTTTGTCTTCCTGTTATTGTACGTGGATGACATCCCCTTATTGGGAAATTGATATTCCCATTGTTGACATCAGTCAAGGTGTGGTTGTCTATAGGAATTCTCCATGAACAGACCTAGGTGAAGCATCCTTAATTCTCTAGGAATTAAGGTCTATAGGGATAGGACCGAGATAGGAATGCTAGGACTTTTCACAGAAAATGGTAACATAGAGGAATGTACTAAAGAGTTTAGTATGGAAAACCTAAGGAGGGGATTAATACCCTCAGACATGGTATTCATCTTCCAAAGAAGATGTGCCTCAGCACACCTGAGGAAAATAGTAACGCATGAGCAAGATCCTTATGCTCTGCATAGGGAGCCTCATGTATGCCATGCTATGTACACGACCTGATATAAGCCCATGCTGTGAGTGCACAAGCCAGATATCAGTCAAATCCATGGTGAAGAACACTGACTTCTGTGAAATGTATCCTTAGTACTTGAAAGAATAGGATATGATGTTTGGTCTTTGGTAATGGAGAAACTCCCACAAGTTCAGGGATACACAGACTCGTTACTTCCATGTCCGACTATAGATGATCGAAAGTCGACAAATCTGAAAGTCTGTTTGTGTGCAATGGTGGAGCTATCAGCTGGAGAGTTTCCAAGCAAACTGTGAATAGAGATTCCACCATGGAAGCGAATATATATGCTCATCAAGGGCTGGCAAAGGAGCGTTCTGGTACAACGAGTATGCTGCAGAAATTGGAGTAATGGCATCAGATGGCCAATTCTCTATTACTGGCGACAAATAATTGGCGCCAATAGCCCTTGCTAAGGAGCCGAGGTCTCACCAGAAGTCCAAGCACATTGAGCGGCATATCATCTCATCCGCGATTACCTTGAGAAAGGTTACGTTGAGATCAAGAGAGTCAACTCCACAGATAATGTGGCAGACCCACTTACAAACCGTTGGGCCAGCAGAAGATCGAAGCCCACCTTGAGAAGATGGGACTTAACTTGTACCAATTGGCTTTAGGACAAGTGGGAGATTGTTTAGATATTAATGCCCTAGAAGCCAGAATTGGCTGACACTTGTAATACACTTCTAGGGCAAAATTGTAATTTTGACTATAATTAATGAAATGGGTTATTATTCTATCACACATGTGTATTTAGTGTCCTGTGATACATCTCTTTGAGTTAATGGTAATGATAATTCATATTTTCAAGAGTTGAAAATTTAAGACATGAATAATCATTAATTAACTCATAAACAGCTCCCAACCATAGGATCATCACGAGGATGGTGATTGATCCGGAAGGTTGGTGTACGATCGCTTCTCTTTAGTAGATGAGTCTTGAGTCTACGGTGTGGAGACATCGGAGCGAGAGTATAGGTACTCGTTAGAGAACGGGGCACTGAGCGTGACCACCTCGAGTAGTCATTAGGGAGTCTACCTTCTCGTCAATGACTGACTCGATGCTGCAGTAGTGTGTCTGGTTCTTTGACCTGAGATGCATCGGCAGTTCACCTTGAGGGTGTTATAGTTTGACTACACCATTACTCGGTCTCCTAGCCATATGGAACCCTGAGGTGTATGTTGGCTATAGCATGTTCATTATAGGAACTGGATTGCATCAAGATGGGATCTATCTACCTCGGTGGTAGAGGAGTAGCCCTATGATGATCATAAGAATCAAGTCCAGAAATCCATGGCCATGGTAGAGTGAATAAATAGAAAGAGTTTCTATTTAGATTTTCACATTGGACTTGAATTGAATGATTACATCATATGACAGAGACTAGGGTTTGATGAGTTCACCTTAACCCTAATCTGATCGGGGCTCAAGATAGAAGAACTGAATCACACAGGTAGCTGCACCAAGAGGTTCGCATTCAGCTCTGATGGGTTGCCACCATATACTGCTAGGTGTCACTGGTGGATTTTGGGAGCAATTAGAATGATTTAGATGATCGATCATTCTAGCTATTCGAATCAGAAGAGTTCTGATCCATCGAAAGGAGTTTCGATGATGTCTATGATAGAGATCATGACATATCCCATTACCATACAGAACTGAACCTAACTGGGTCACACAAACAAGGGTTTGAGTCTGGTGATCATCAATTGAAACTGATCTAGTTCAATTGATCTGAATGAGATTCAATTAGGTCAAGGAAATCGTGCTAGCACTCGATTGAACCTAACGTTCTTCTTTTTCTATCACAAATAAGTTGTCCTGACTGAGCCAAAGGAGTTTGTGCTCAATCAGAGGCCTTCATATGGTCTGACTGGAGCTTGTCCAAGTCAGAATAGGTTGTCTTATTTGTATGACATTACCTGCCATTTTTGGTCACCTGCCATTTCTTGTTCTTTGACTTTGGTCAAAAGTCTACCTTTGACTGGTCAAACGTTGACCATTGACCCTTTGACTTTTGACCACATGTCATGCACCTATTGGAGAGCTGGTGGGGGCTTGTCCCCTGCCAGAACCTGGCAAGGAGAAGGCGCACGCCAAGGGTGGCGTGAGCCCAAGTAGGAGGCGCCTAGGAGTCCTTGTTGGACAAGGACTCCACTCCCTTTAGGATTCCAATCAGAGTTCTACTAAGAATCCAGTTTGACTGGTCTTAGGCGCCCTCTAAGGAGGAATCCAGGGGTCTCTATTCCAACCAATCAGATTTAGATCTGATTTCACAAAGGGTTGTGATTGGTTGAGAGGAAGAGGAGTTGGATCACAAGAGGTCTATAAATAAGACCCTGCGCCCAACCCTAATCCTAAGTCTTATTGAATGAGATTTCCCACGCCCCAAGGCTGCCTCTCCTCCTTCTCCACGCCATACTCTCTTTCTCCCCTTGCTCTCCACGTCCAAAAGTGTTTTGGATTTAGTTTGGTGCGATTCAGATCAAGGAAAGGGTCAAAAAGCAAGAAGGCTGCGCTGCTGCAAAAGGACGACTGCAGATCTTCAAAAGAGTTTTGAAGATCCTCCAGATCAGATCCAAATCTGATTTTTGGAGGTGTGATAGAGAAGAAGAGGATCTCCAGATCCAACCCGAGTGGATACCGGTAGAGGCCTAG
>QRFJ01001645.1:0-25031 GCA_006176705.1 Cocos nucifera
AAGTATATCGCAATATTCGATGCTATGAACAAAGCTGTGTAGCTCCGAAAGTTCATCGATGAGCTGAGAGTGGCACCCTCCTTTGATGGTCCGGTTCTGCTATACTATGATAGTGCAGGAGACATAGCTCAAGCGAAGGAGCCGAAGGCACATCAGTGCACCAAGCATATTATATGATGCTATCATCTTGTATAAGAGATCATGGAATGAGGTGTCATCGAGCTTCAAAAGATTGACGAAAAGGAGAACGTGGTTGACCCCTTTACTAAGGCTCTTGGAACCAAAGAGTTCAACAATCACAAATGGAAGATGGGTATTCGATACTGTTCTAAGTGGCTTTAGTCTATGTGGGAGTTGTTGGAAAATATATCATAAAGTCAATCATTTAGATTATAGATGGTTGAGCTAAATATAATTATACTTGAATTATAAAAAAAATAAAATTATTATTTTAAAATTTCATCACTCTTATACATCTTCCTATAATGAACTTTTTTGTGATGCAGTCCTAAGGACTATTTAGACTCGACAAAGAAGAATTTATCATTTAATCCTATTGGTGCAAAATCTGATCGACGTTAGATTGAGCTGGAGTTGGAGAAGAAGAGGTCACTGTCGGTGATCTATAAAATAAAATTTTATCCAAAGTCAGTGGTGGTGGCTTCAGTAGGATTCTCCGATAATCAAGTTAGCTCTTCTGACCAATAAAAATGGAATACTCAGAAAAGAATTCAGCAAAATTCTAGGAAGAAGAAGAGAGCTTAGAGAAAATATATCTAGAGGATTTCTTTTATAGATGGAGTTTGGAGTAGACTGATAGTGATAACTGTTCGATCGTGGGCCGCTCGAGGTTATGTGGAATTTAATATGGAGAGAGGCATCATCCATAGTAGACTAATAATGACAGTTGTAACTGTCCGATAGTGGGGTTGCCTATAGCAGACTGATAAATGACAATCGTAACTGTCCGACAGTGGGGTCGTCTATAGCAGACTGATAAATGATAGTCGTAACCATCTGGTAGTGGACCACTCGGAGCCATGTGGAGTTTGTTATGGAGAGAGGTATCCATTGTCGTGATGTGCTCGTTCGTTGAGATTTAATAGTCGAAGTCCGAAGGAAGTAGGCATTGATTGATGAAGAACTTTGACATATATCAATTTCCAAGGAGTTTGGACTCCAAAAGAAAATACAACAAGAGGGGATCATCCGGAAGAAATACTATTTGAAATCTAAAAGTAATCCGTCGGAAAAATCTAGATGGAGTTCGATTGAAGGAAAAATCTTGAAGAAGTTCGGCTCTTGGAGGAATCTGACTGATGAAGAAGTTCGAAAGGAGTTCGACTCCTGAAGAAATTTGATTGAAGGAGAAGTCCGAAAGAAGTTCGATTACTGGAGGAATCCAACTGAAGAAAAAATCTAAAAGAAATTTGGCTCCTGGAGGAATTTGACTGAAGGAGAAGTCCGAAAGAAGTTTAGTGATAACTGTTAAAAATATACTAATAAAAGTATTAAATTATAAACTAAATTAATCTATTTTTTAGAAATTGATACTTTTATTAATCTTATGTAGGAATGAAGGCCACCAATATGAAGATCTTATTTTTTTGGTTCGGATGAAATAAATTTTAGGCAAAACGAACTTCAAACGAGCCCAGAATTGAATTTCAAAGAAAAAAAAATCGATCCATTCAAACTGGTTTAGAAAAATCGGCTCAGTAGACCGCACCCAGCAGACCGATCCACTGATGCAATGCTAACACCAACCTAACGTCAGCATTTTTTGCGGTGCATGGTGGACCGTTTGGAGGGCATTTTGGAGATTTCATATGGAGAAGCACGCTCCGATTGGCTGAAGAATGCGGCGGTCCATGCAACACCGAGCTCGCGCATGGTCTACAAAGGGCAATTTGGAAATTTTGTCTGATCCGATGGGTGCCTTTCATTGAGATTTGATCGAACGGCAGAAATGCATGCGCTAACGAATGGCATCCATAGCTCCCGATCAAGATCCAATGGTTAAGATTCATCCTAACTTTAAACTAAAGATCAGAAGCTTTCTTGTGCACGATCTGACGGCCCAGATTTGATCTTCAAGGCTGATCTGATGGTCCAAATAAAATCTGACTTGATTTAGGATTTTAAAATAATTTTTGAGTGATTTTTGGACCGTTTGATCAACATCCAACGGTTAGAATTGATCCAGGATTCTTTTTGAGTTGTTTAAAGAGTTTTAAACCTGATTTTCAATAGGATTTTGGTGGAAAATCCACCTCTCAGCCTATAAAAAGGTCAGTTGCCGAAGAAAAAAAATAGAGAGAGAGGGGAGACGGTCAAAGAGAAAGAAAAAGAAAGAGAAGAGAAAGAGAGGAGAGAGGTAGAAAGAGCAGAGAGATTTTTGAGAGAAAAGAAAGGATTTTTAATTTTGTTCTTCTTCCAACAATCAGAATATTGATCAAGAAGCTTCTTTTCTTCTTCACCAAGTTCTCCACACCAAGAGCGATGGACAATCAATTTCAGCAATCAAACAGTCTAATTTCTTTTATACTTTTTATTTTATTTGCTATTTTTGAACTTGTTATCATGAACTAAATTTTTTTTTACTAAGGCTAAGGTGTAGCCACTCTTTTGATGCAATATTCAGTATGATTTATTTTTAATTTTAAATTTTATTCATGAGGAGTATATAAATCTGATCTTAATGCTTTTAGATTACTGGCCATCTTCTAATTGATCTGATGAACATAGATGTTACGGACCAAGTACATCTATGTTATTGCTTCTTGATTATATACCTTGTATTATGAATCAAATTAGAATTCATATGCATGCGGAAATTTTAGTGTGCTTTGGACACAGCATATTTTAATTAGAGGATTTCACAAAACTTAATGCATTAATATTTATTTAAATTACACTTGGACCAAAGGGTAATTAATAAATATTGATAGTTTTGCTACGCCTGGATCAAAGGGTAGTGAATAAATTAGGAGACTCCATCGTCACATGAAATAAAATTAATCTAGTAATCTGAATATTGTATTGACCGAGTTGGTGAATCCAATTGTCTTAGTAATACATTGCTCTTAAGTTTAAAATCCTAATAATTACACTCTCTCTATTTCCTTGAAATTTTTAATTATTTCTTTATTTTATTCTTTAATTTCTTATTCTCATAAATTGGTCTTCTAAATAAAGCATAGGAAAGAGCTTTTCAGTACTTATTTTCCAATCCTCTAGGGAGGATACTCTATTCATTTACTTTATTACTTGATCGACTGGTGCACTTACCATAGCTATAGATTAGCACGCATCAAGTTTTTGGTGCCATTGCCAGAGATTTTGTCTAAAATAATATTAGAATTTTGATCCTAGCTTTACTTTAAAATTTTATTTTTAATTTTTATTATTATTTTATTTTTTTTTAAAAAAAATTTGTTTGGTGCATGACACGTACTGGACATAGTAACTTACTATCTTTAGATTCAGAAATTGAAAGGACCACTAAAAGACTATAACAAGAAAGAAACATGGTAGCTGAATATCCTAACGACATCAATCTAGGATTGGATATGGCGACCAAAGGACAGTATGAAGCTATTCGATCGGTATATCATCCATTAAATGATTACATCACACCATCTATAGTCGATGCAGCTTCGAGCATTAGGAGACCACCAATGCTAGCAAACAACTTTGAAATAAAATTGATGATGATCTAGATAATTCAATCAACTATCCAATTCAGTGGACACATGCATGATGATCCGAATGCCCATATTTCTAACTTTCTTGAACTTTGTGATACTTTTAAAATTAATGGGGTGTTGGATGATGCTATTAGATTAAGATTATTTCCTTTCTCTTTATGGGATAAAGCTAAGAGTTAGCTTCATTCTCTTCTTATAGGTTCTATCACAACTTGGGATGTCCTAGCCCAAAAATTCTTAGCCAAGTACTTTCCACCTTCCAAGACTGCCAAGATATGTAACGATATCACTTCTTCATGTAGATGGACATGGAGACACTATATAAGGCTTGGGAGCATTTCAAGGAATTGCTGAGGAGATATCCACATCATCAACTATCCGTATGGCTTCTGGTACAAACTTTCTATACTGGTTTATCTCCTACTAATCGTTCTATGATTGATGCAGCAGCAGGAGAAATAATTAATCAAAAAATGGAGGAAGAAGCCTTCGATCTAATCGATGAGATGGCATCAAATAGCTATCAGGGGCAGATAGAATGCAGGATGCCAAAAAGACTAGCAGCTGTGCAGGGAGTAGATTGTGTGCCAACCTTACTAACTGAAATTGCAGCCTTTAGAGCCAAAGTCAACAACTTGAAGGAAACAGCTATGCATGTTTAGAGCATCACCTATGACCTACGTGGAGGAGGACACGATACAAGCAATTGTTAGATAGGTAATCATTTTGCTAAAGCAACTGATACAGCTAATTATGTTGGTAATTTTTTTAGGCCATAATAAAACAATCCCTACTCCAACACATACAATCAAGGATGGAGGCAGCACCCAAATTTCTCATGGAGTAATCAAAATGCAGCACAACAGCCACCCCCTGGATTCCAAGTACCTGAAAAGAAGTCCAACATGGAAGAGCTGATGGTCAAATTTATGCAAAACCAAGAAGCAATTATAAAAAATTTAGAAGCCAAACTTAGACAGAACCAAGCAGCAGCAATTCAAAACTTGGAGATGTAAATAGGTCAAATGGCTAAGATAATCTTTGAGAGGCCTCAAGGATCCTTGCCCTACAACACGGAGACCAATCCAAGGGAGTAAGTCAATGCTATCACCCTAAGAAGTGGTACAAAGCTGGAGGAGCCACATCAGAAGAAAGAGACTGAAGAGCCAACTATAAATAAGGAACCATCAACTAAAATTTGTCAGTCACCAAAACAACCAGCAAATGGATGATCTCTAGGTATACAGTTTGTCGACCCAAATGTGAAGCCCTACGTGCCACCACTACCATTCCTAGAGAGACAAATACAGCATCTAGATAAGAAATTTTCTAACTTTTTTCAAAATATTCAAAAGGTATAAAAAGGTCTGTTGTCAAAGAAAAAAAGAGAGAGAGAGGGGGGAGACAATAAAAAAAAATAGAAAAAGAAGAGAAAGAGAGGAGAGAGGTAGAAAGAGAAGAGAGTTTTTTGAAAGAGAAGAAAGGATTTTTAATTTTTTTCTTCTTCCGGCAATCAGAACATTGATGAAGGAGCTTCTTTTCTTCTTCACCAAGTTCTTCACACCAAGAGCAACAGATAATCAATTTCAGCAATCAAACAGTCTAATTTCTTTATGCTTTGTATTTTATTTGCTGTTTTTGAACTTGTTATCATGAACTAAATTTTTTTTTACTAAGGCTAAGGTGTAGCCACTCTTTTGATATAATATTTAGTATGATTTATTTTTAATTTTAAATTTTATTCATGAGGAGTATATAAATCTGATCTTAATGCTTTTAGGTTACTGGCCATCTTCTAATTGACCTGATGAACATAGATGTTACGGATCAAGTACATCTATGTGATTAATTCTTGATTATATACCTTGTATTATGAATCAAATTAGAATTCATATGCATGCAGGAATTTTAGTGCGCTTTGGATGCAGCATATTTTAATTAGAGAATTTTACAAAACTTAATGCATTAATATTTATTTAAATTACATATGAACCAAAGGATAATTAATAAATGTTGATAGTTTTGCTATGCTTGGATCAAAGGATAGTGAATAAATTAGGAGACTCTATCGTTGCATGAAATAAAATTAATCTAGTAAACTAAATATTGTATTGATCAAGTTGGTGAACTTGATTGCCTTAGTAATACATTGCTCTTAAGTTTAAAACTCTAATAATTATACTCTCTCTATTTTCTTAAAATTTTTAATTATTTCTTTATTTTGTTCTTTAATTTCTTATTCTCATAAATCAGTCTTCTAAATAAAGCATAGGAAAGAGCTCTTCAGTACTTATTTTTCAATCCTCTAGGGATGATACTCTACTCATTTACTTTATTACTTGATCGACTGGTGCACTTACCATAGCTATAGATTAGCATGCATCATTCAGCTCTTGGAGGAATTTAATTGAAGGAGAAGTACGAAAGAAGTTTGGTTGCTGAAGAAATTTGACTGCAGAAGAAGTCTGGAAGGAGTTTGGCTGCTGAAGAAATTTGACTGAAGAAGAAGTCTGGAAGGAGTTTAGCTGCTGGAGGAATTTGACTGAAGAAGAAGTCTGAAAGGAGTTCAACTGCTGGAGGAATCTAACTGAAGAAGAAGTTCGAAAGGAGTTCAACTGTTAGAGGAATCTAACTGAAGGAAAAGTCCAGAAGGAGTTCAGCTCTTGGAGGAATTTGACTGAAGAAGAAGTTCGGAAGGAGATTGGCTGTTGGAGGAATCTGATTGAAGGAGAAGTTTGGATGGAGTTTGGCTCCTAGAAGAATCTAACTGAAAGAAAAGTTCGGAAGGAGTTTAGCTCTTCGAGAAATTTGACTAAAGAAGAAGTCTAGAAGGAGTTTGGCTGCTCGAGAAATCCGACTGAAGGAGAAGTCTAGACTAAAGGAGAATTTTTTATCGAAGCTGCTGAAGGAGTCTGGACTGAAGGAGAATTCTCGATCAAAGATCTTCTATGTTTATTAGTTACATTAGTCTAAGCATCAGACTAAACTTTGATGGGAGTGGAGTTTATCCCCAATAATAGTCTTCCTACTCTTGAGTTTGAAATTGAATTCAAAATTTGAAGGGAGGAAAAAAAGACGACGGCCGAAGTCCCTGAGCTCGATCTCAGATTTTTGGAGGAAGAGGAAGATGACATGGATGCAGGACCATCTAATGCTGTAGTCGACCTTTCCTTTGATAAGCTCGCTTCTAGCCCATCTGAACCTACCGCAGAGGTGCTCGAAATAGTTTGGGAACCTGAGGCTCGTTTTTCTCTCTGTCGTCTTCTTATGAAATACTTGTTGTGGATGCCGAGCTTGTTGTGGATGTCGGGCTTGTTGTGAATGTCGAACTAGGACCTCTTCTACAAATTAGGATAAGATTCTTTCTTTCGCATTTGACATAGTCAGATTATCGTGGAAAATACATGTAAGAATTCTCCACTGAGCTTCTTTCTTCTCCATGTCTTTGGTCTACGAGGTTTCGACTTTTGCTCATGTTAGGATGAGGCTTTCCTTCTATTCTTATCATGGCTTATGGGGGTGCATTAGGGGTGTCGATAGGGTCTCTCCCTCCATCCTATCTTATATCAATGAGGTTGTCAGCTTTGCTCACGTTAGGATGAGATTCTTATTCAATTCCTAATGTGGCTTATGGGGGCAAATTTGGGCCATTGATAGGGCTTCTTCCCTCATCTCGTCTAAAATGAATGAGATCTTCGACCGTTTGCTCATGTTAGGATGAGGTTCTCCTCATATTCCTAATAGACTGTAGGGGCATATTAGAGCCATTATCAAGTCCTCTTCCCTCATCTCATCTAAAATGAATGAGGCCTTCGACTTTGCTCTCGTTAGGATGAGGTTCTCCTCCTATTCCTAACAAGATGTAGGGGCATATTAGGGCCGTTGTCAGGGCCTCTCCCCTCATCTCATCTAAAATGAATGAGATCTTCGACTTTGCTTATATTAGGATGAGGTTCTCCTCCTGTTCCTAATGGGCTGTAGGGGCACATTAAGACTGTTGTTAGGGCCTCTCCCCTCATCTCATCTAAAATGAATGAGGTCTTCGACTTTGCTCACATTTGGATGAAGTTCTCCTCCTATTCCTAATGGGATGTAGGGGCACATTAGGACCATCGTCAGGGCCTCTCCCCTCATCTCATCTAAAATGAACGAGATCTTCAACTTTGCTCATGTTAGGATGAGGTTCTCCTCCTGTTCCTAACGGACTGTAGGGGCATATTAGGGCCATTGTTAGGACCTCTCCCCTCATCTCGTCTAAAATGAATGAGGCCTTCGACTTTGCTCATATTAGGATAAGGTTCTCCTCCTATTCCTAATGGGCTGTAGAGGCACATTAGGGCCATTATCAGAACCTCTCTCCTCATCTCGTCTAAAATGAATAAGGTGTTCGACTTTGCTCACGTTAGGATGAGATTCTCCTCCTATTCCTAACAGGTTGTAGGGATACATTAGGACCATTGTCAGGGCCTCTTTCCTCATCTCATCTAAAATCAACAAGATCTTCGACTTTGCTTATGTTAGGATGAGGTTCTCCTCCTGTTCCTAATGGGCTGTATTTGTCGTGAAATTAAGTTCGTGGGGTAGTCCTCCTTTATCACTCGTATACGATAAAGATTAGGGTGTTGGAGTAGGAAGATTTCATTGTAATCAAATTATTGATAATATATTCATAGATTTTTTGAATTCCATGATCGAGGTAGGTCTGCCCCCTCGAGTTTCTTCAAATAGTACATCCCAGGTCGGATGACTTTCGTGATCTCGTAGGATCCTTCCCAATTTGGGGCAAGCTTTTCGTAGCTCTAAGGCTGAGAGATAGCGGCTCACCGAAGTACTAAGTCCTCCACTCTGAACATTTTACCTCTGACTTTGGAGTTATAATATTGGGCCACCCTTCGCCTGTAGGCTGCCATCCAAACTTAGGCTTCTTCTCTTTTTTCTTCCAATAGATCGAGGTTGACTCTGAGGTCCTACGAGTTATGCTGCTCATTAAAGGCCACGACTCATGCTGATGGGAGTTTAAGCTCGATTAGGATGATTGCCTCTGTTCCAAAGGCCAAGGCGAATGTTGTTTTCCCAATCGATAGCTTTTGAATAGTTTGGTATGCCTAGATGATGTGGTAGAGTTCATCCGCCTAGGCTCCCTTTGCTCTATCGAGCCTTGTCTTGATGCTTTGTAATAGAGTTCGGTTGGTCACCTCAGCTTTCCCATTTGCCTATGGTGGAGCTACCGATGTGAAGTGATGGGAGATGTTTAGATCTTCATAGAACTCAGCGAATCTCATTCCAGCGAACTATCGTCCGTTATCTATTATGAGAGTTCGGGGTAGACCAAACCGATAGATAATTGACTTTCAGATGAAGTTCTGTATCTTGACCTCAGTAATTTTTGCTAGTGGTTTGGCTTTGACCCATTTGGTGAAATAATCGATTGCAATCAGGAGGAACTTTCGTTGTCTGGATGCCACTAGGAAAGGGCCAAGTATATCCATTTTCCACTGCACAAATAGCCAAGGTGCGCTTAGTGGAGTAAGCTCGGAGGTCAGCTATCTTTATATGTTTGCATTTCTCTGATAGCAGTCACATTTTTTGACATACTCCATAGAATCATGGTACAATATTGGCCAATAGTACCCTTGCTGAAGTAATTTTTATGATAGGGATCTGGCTCCTACATGACTTCCATAAATTCTCTCATGCACTTCCCATAATGCAAAGTCGGCCTCTGAAGGTCGAAGACATCTCAACATCAGTAGTGAATACGACCTTTTATACAATTTGCCCTCATACAAAATATACTAGAATGCTTAATTTCTGAGTTTCTGAGCTTCTTTCGGATCATGAGAAAGAACTCCCTCTTTGAGATAGGCAACTAACAGATCAATCCAGCTCGGCTCGAGCTTCATCTGTATAACGAGCTACGATTCCTTTAAGCTTGGGCATTTTAGAGTTTCAGAAAATACTTCTTTAGATAGTTCGACTGGGGCTGAAGTGGCCAATTTAGAGGAAAGGTCAGCTCTTATATTTTCTGCCCTCAAAATTTGTTGAATGCCAAAACTGTCGAAGGCCAGAGTCAAATTCTTTACTTTCTCAAGGTATTTCATCATACTTTCCTTCCGTGCTTCATAGTTGCCACTAACTTGGCCGACCACTAATTATAAATCATTGTAGACTTAAAGTTGATCTACTTTTAACTCTCTTGCTATTTTTAATCTGGCATTCAGTGCTTCATATTCGGCCTCATTATTAATTATAAAAAATTTGAAGTGCAGCGCGTACTCAGCGATGACTCCCTCCAGGTTGACTAAGACTAATCCCGCACCTGCTCCAGTGGAGTCGGACGAACTATCCACGTACAGGGTCCAAAAACCTTTGAAAAGATCGACACTTTTCTTGGAGAGGCTTGGCAAAAGTTGGCATCTGGTGCATTATGGAGCAGCATCATGGTCCAGAAGGCCTCCAGGTGATTGATCGGATTAGAGATTTTATCATTGCTTTCAAATTGGGAAAGCTTGAAGTTCGACGGAACGGGCTCTTGCATAATCCTCCAAGAAAAAGGAGGATGATAAGATCATGATGTTGTCATTAAGACACCATGTTTATCAGTTTAATCTGACTTTTTAAAATAATTAAAAATACGTAGATAGCAGTGAGTTGGGTCTAATCCATAGGGAAGATAGTGTTTTTAGATTTAAAATCTTTGATTTTTGAAAGAAAAGAAAAGAAAAGAGTTTTGAAATTAAAAGTAAAGTCAAAAAATAAAAAGCAAAAATTAAAAGGTGCAGAAATTTAAACTTGGTACTAAGATCTACTAGTTAGATCTTAGCATCTACTTACAATAAAAAGTAATAATTAAAGTGTAGAAATTAAATTATAATAAAAATAAAGAGCTAAAATTAAAGTATAAAAAATAAAATGTTCATAAATTAAAATTTTAGAATTTAAATATATAAAATTTAAAAAAAAAAAATAAATAAAGTAGCCTGATCTCTGATCTTAGATCGGCATTGGCAGAAAGAAGGTGTAGAAGCCCAGCTCTTCTTCTCGACACCCATTGCCTCGAAGCAGCCATTAACCCAAAGCCTAGTTTCACCTTCTACCAAAGCTTTTCTCTAATTAGATCTGTTGATTTCTAGAGGTCTGGTGTTCTTTTCATAGAGCTGGAGGGATGGAGAGTTTTCTTCTAGGCAATGTGGGACTAAGGAGCTCTTTGATCATCAAAATATGGAGAAATCTAAGTGAAAATTAGATTAAAAGTAGTCTTCGTTGTATTTTGCTACTTTGGATGAAATCTGACTATTGATAGGAATCCAATGGATCAAAAATCATCACAATCGAATGCGTATCGGCTCAAATCAGGTTGGATTAAATTTTGACCATTCGATTAAGTTAATCAAGAGAAAATCTGGCCGTCGAATCGATTTCTAGATGTTTTTATCAAGTCAGGAGCTTCCTGGATCATTGGATCTTATAGACTGATTTTTTGGCTGTTGGATTGTGCTAGATCGCTGATGAAATTCGAATCAAATCTAGAAATAATTATCGTCGTTCGATCTTGACTACAATCAATCAGATCCGTCCTATCGCATTTTTACTGTTCCCATGGACTGTATAAACTGACTGTACCATACATTGCAATCAATCAACATCTCTTATCATCGAGTGAAAAGTCTAAAATGCCCTATGAGCCACGATAGATTTTCTGTGAACCCTTTAAGGGTCTAGGTCCACCACGTGTTGCTCCATGATTCGCCGGTTTCTGCTGAGCTAGCGCTCCACGCCTGCATCGTGGATCGACTGACGGCTTCCATGGCTGAGTCAACTTGGCTTGGCACATTTGGACGTATCGGCTTTGTTGGCTTGGCTCGGCTTGGTGGCTGGGCTTGCGGAGCCGGTTGAGCCATTTTCCTTTTTTTTATTTATTTTTTTCTTTTATCTTTAGAAATTCATATCTTCTCCGTTTTAACTCCATTTTGCTTCAAACTTATTTTGTTATGATCAAAAAATAATCTCTTTCCATTGATAATAAAATTTTATTTTTAAATTTTATTATTTTTAATTAATTTTTTAATTAATAAAAATATTAATTTCTTAAAAATTATATATAAATTGATCATTAATTTTCAAAAATTAATATAAATTAATTGATAAATTAATATTTTTATTGATAAATTTATGATACTTATCACACACCCCAACTTAAGCTTTGCTCATCCTCGAGTAAAGAAAAAATTTAGTTTTAAATACCTTTTAACTTTAAAGTTTCAAATTTTACCTAAGTAGTTTTCAAAATGGCCATTGATATTCAGTAAAGCTTAAGTGAGATATATCATTAAAATATTAATACTTATCAATAGAAAAATTAAGTAAAGAACATTAAATTTTTTTAAACTTTTTCTAAATTATCCTACCTTTATCTTTGAATTATCTAAAATTTCATATAGACAAGTGTATTGCTACTTCCGCCCTTCATTTATTGATTTTTATTTTTACATTGCCCACTTTTTAATGTGAATATAATTACTTTCTTAGGCAACGAAATTCGATTACTCGATGGAAAACTAATATTTTTTTAATTTTTTTTATTTTTTTAACATTATACCACTATTGAGTGTCTTAACCCATTAAGCTTTCTATTTGATCTATGTAGCGAGTCTTGGGCAAATGACTCTCAAACTAGTTGGCTTTAGGGCACTAGGTATAGAATACCCCTCGAGCTTACTAGCTCGAATCAAACAGGCTACGAGTTAAGACTAGTTTTATAGCAAGCTTTTTTGTCCTTCCCATCTTTTGATGCGAAACTCAATGCTTGCTTAGGCAAAGAGGTCCGATTACTTAGTGAGAAGTACTTGAAAACTATTTTATTTAATTTTTTATATAAAAAATATTTTATTTAATTTTTTAATGAAGAAACGTATAGTTACCCTATACAAGTCCATAAAAAGTAGACATTTCTTTGATGCTAGCAGAAAAAATTAGAAATACGAAAAAACCTTTTATGTTCTAAACTTAATTCTTTATTAAATTTTTTTAATACTTGATTCCTCAATATCTCATAGATTCTCTAATTTTTGTATCAATTTTCTTTTAAAAATGCTTAGTTTAATTCGATTCTTAAGTATAATCAGGTGTCTAAATACTAAATACTAACTTTTTTGAGGACTTAAAATTTTTAAAATATTTATTTTTCTCTCCTCCAACTTAATCGACATTGTCCTCAATGGAGAAAAATAAAGAGTGTAATAAAGAACATGAAAAAATACACCTAACTATATTCTTGGTCCAACACATACCTTTGAAAATTTAAGCTCTCCCTCCAACTTATTCAAACTATCCTAAACAAAAAATCAACTAAAAAATTAAATTAAATGAAAGAAAACTAAATATTGGGTTGCCTTCCAATAAGTGCTATGTTTACCATCTTCAGCCAGACATAATGCAGCTTACTATCCTATGTCGAATGTTGGATTGACAAATTCTAATGATTTATGATTGCCAATCTCAGAAAGTTGATTTATAATCTCATTATTGATATATTCATTGTTAATTAGAGGAACATAATTTGTGACCCCATTCTCAAACCCATGTTTATCAAGAATTTCTCCTATTTGTTCTTCTAAAATGCTCATGAATTGAGTTTTTGTATTAGGAGTTAAGTTTGATGTGATGGATGCTGGAATGGTGCCTAAAGGCGATTTTAATTTTGAAGGTAAATTAATATGATCTTGCTTAAATAACTTCATTGACTCTTCATTACATGCCTCTTGGGTTGAAGGGAACAAGCTTTTAGGTTTATAAGTTTTGGATAAATCATTTATTCTCTTTTTCCCTATGTCTATCTCATTGGAACCAGCATCAATACTAATTTTTGACTTGGGTTCGTCTATGTGGTTAATCTCAATACTAACCAATTCCTCTAAATTTTTATTTTGGCTAGCATCAGTACTAGCCTCTCTCACCTAATCTTGGTATGGGTCTATAAGAATCCTCTAGCTTTTAAGTTCAGGAATTACTTTGGCATTCTCAAGTTGGAAAATTTTAAGTGAGACATTAAATTGATAACTTGGTCCAGGTAGTTGGTGGATATTAGGTGGATTGTTTGAAATTGATAGGCTCGATAGTTAGTCTAGTTCTCTCCTCGTGTTAGACTCAACTAATTATCCAATTTAAGCTTCTAGCTTGATGATAGATTCTTGTTGAGTCAAGATCGATTGTTGTTGATTCAAAATTAATTATTGAAGTTGGTTAAATTTATCGTCAGCTAGATTGGTCTATTGAGGAGGTGGGTATAATAGCTGGTTGTTATATGATGGCTGAGTAAACTGACTAGGCTGACCATTATTATAGGCATAGTTTTGGTATTGGGGCCAATTTTGATAGTTTTGGATAGGTAAAATTTGGATCTGAGCCTGAGTCTATTGGGATGTCCAAGAAAAATTATAGTTACTCCAATGTTGGTTTTATAAATTTGAAAGGAGATTATTAATCGGCTTGGAGTAGCCTTGGTTATATAAATTTGAAAGGAGATTGTTAACCGACTTGGAGTAGCTTGAACTTATTCTTGGATAAAATATGAAAACTGTGCAGCATGATGGATTGGGCTAGATGATGTGAATTGTGTAGGAGATTGTTGACCTAGGATTAGGAGTTGATCTAATTTCTAGATAAGAAGGTCAACTTTATCTAATTTTTGGACTATTATGTTCAAATTAACCATTTGATTATCAGGTTTAATGTGAATCAACCATTCAATTAAGTTCAACTAAATAAAAAAAAATGATTTCCTACCATGCATGTATTAGTGTAACCCTAATGTATGGTTCAAAATTTTTTAGATTTTTTTTAGAATATATATATATGTTTATTATTTTATTATATTATTATTTTAAAAAAAATTTAAATTATTTTATTTATTATTTTTAATTTAATTTAATTTAATTATTTATTTTAATATATTTTTTAGTTAGTTTAATTTAATTTTAATTTTATTTTTAGAGGAGAAAGGATAAAAAGAAAGAAGAGGTCCTAAGGAGTCCTAGAACTAAGAAGAGAGAAAAGAATTAAGTTTAATTAGAGTTGATGTTGGTTAGCAATCAAGTTGGTTAATCAATCCTGACTAAGGGTTATCCTAGATCTAGATAGCTCCTAACTGCTAAAGTCACCTTCAAGCCCTCCAAGTATAGGATCAGCCAATCAACTGGCTAGGTAAGTGTAAGGTCGATGGAAGTTTCCCTATTACTTGTCTTAGACACAAATTATGCTTGGCTAGGTAAGCTAATGGAACCAATTAGAAACCACCTTCCGTCGGGCTCAGTCATTCCTGAACCACTTTTCTAGACACCAGTCAAATTGACTAACCCTAACCTAATTCAACTCTTAGGATTCCTTGTCCTATTGAACTCGAGTTCCTAAGGTTGATGTCTAATTGATTTTAAAATTAAAGGCTTAGGTCAATGCAGGATGTTGGTTGGTTGTTTGTGGGCCAAGGAAGGGTGATCAAATCCCCACCTTATCTTCTTTAATTGGATGTTGCCCTTAATTTGATTTAAAGATGCATATGCATAATCACTTTCAACAAGGGATTCTATGCAACTAAAGTAGATGCATGAAATTGATTAAACTTAAGAGCTTACCTTATCTCCAGCGATCATCAAATAAAATAAACATAAAACTAATATGTTGCATGCTCTAAGCAGTTAGGATTTCTAATCTTATCATGAGATTTTTAATTAGGTTTAAATGAATATTTTTAAAATTAATTTAAAAATAAATAAATAAATAAATAAAAAGAGGACTAGGGTTAGGATTGATCTCACCAAGCAAAATAGAATGATTTGTTCCTTGCCCTAGTTCTTTTTGTTCTTTAATCTCTTTTTCTACAAAATAAAAAAAATTAGCAAGCAATATTTACAAGAAAATAAAAATTTTATTTATAATTTATTTATAGAAAAATCAAAAAGATAAAAAATTTAATGTCGATGCCTTCTCCGGCAATGGTGCCAAAAATTTGATAAGATCACAATATTATCGTTAAGATACCATATTTATCAGTTTAATCTAATTTTTTAAAATAATTAAAAATATATAGATAGCAGTGAGTCAGATCCAATCCATAGAAAATGTAGTGTTTTTAGATTTGAAATCTTTAATTTTTGAAAAAAAAAGAAAAGAGTTTTGAAATTAAAAGTGAAGTCAGAAAATAAAAAGCAAAAATTAAAAGGTGCGAAAATTTAAACTTGGTACTAAGATCTACTAGTTAGATCTTAGCATCTACTTACAATAAAAAGCAATAATTAAAGTACAAAAATTAAATTACAATAAAAATAAATAGCTAAAATTAAAGTGCAAAAAATAAAATTTTTATTAATTAAAATTTTAGAATTTAAATACATAAAATTTTTTAAAAAATAAAATAAAATAAAATAGCCTGATCTCTGATCTTGGATCGACATTGGCAGAAATATGGTGTAGAAGCTCAGCTCTTCTTCTCGACATCCATTATCTCAAAGTAGCTATTAACCCAAAGATTGGCTTCATCCTATACCAAAGCTTTCCTCTAATCAGATCTGTTAATTTCTAGAGGCCTGGGGTTCTTTTAATGAAGCTAGGAGGGCTGAAGAGTTTTCTTCTAGGCAATGTGGGACTAAGGAGCTCTTTGATCATCAAAATATAGAAAAATCTAAGTAAAAATTTGATTAAAAGGAGTCATAGTTGAATTCTACTGCTTCGAATGAAATCTGGCCATTGATAGAAATCCAATGGACCAAAAATCATCAAAATCGGATGCATATTGGCTCAAATCGGATCGGATTAAATTCTGGCCATCTGATTGAGTTAATCAAGAGAAAATTTGGCCGTCGGATTGAGTTCTAGATGTTTTAATCAAGTCGGAAGCTTCCTGGACCATTGGAACTTCATCGACTAGTTTTTTGACCATCAGATCGTGCCAGATCGTTGATGGAATTCGAATCAAACTTGGAAATAATCACAGCCATCTGATATTGACCGCAATCAACTGGATCCGTCCGATCATACCTTTACTGTTTCCATGGACCGCGTGAACTGGCTATACCATACATCGCAACCAATCAGCATCTCCTGTCGCTGAGTGAAAAGTCCAAAATATCCTATGAGCCACGATAGACTTTTTGTGAACCCTTTAAGGGTCTAGGTCCACCACGTGTCACTCTATGATTCATCGATTTTTGCTGAGCTAGCATTCCACGCCTGGATCATGGACCGACTGACGGCTTCCGTGGCTGAGTCAGCTTGGCTTGGCATATTTGGATGTGCCGGCTTCATCAGCTTCACTTAGCTTGGTGGCTTGGCTTGCAGAGCTGGCCAAGCTGTTTTCTTTTTTTTATTTAATTTTTTTTCTTTTATCTTTAGAAATTTATATCTTCTCTATTTTGCTTCAAACTTATTTGGTTGTGATAAAAAAAATGAGCTCTTTTCATTAATAATAAAATTTTATTTTTTAATTTTTATTATTTTTTAATTTTTATTATTTTTTAATTAATTTTTTTAATTAATAAAAATATTAATTTCTCAAAAATTATATATAAACTAATCATTAATTTTTAAAAATTAATATGAATTAATTGATAAATTAATATTTTATTGATGAATTTATGATACTTATCAGAGGGTCAGTGCAAATATTATTACTATATGAGGAGGGAGTATGGCGGAGCTCTTCGATTCGTCGGCTCATTTTCTAAAGCCTTTGATTCAGTAGATCTTCATGATCGTTGATCTTTAGGGTTTTCTGATGGAACGGAGGTAAAGCTCTACAATGGATCAAGTCATGGTTCGAGCAAGGGTTCTCCACCCTCTACTTTCTCTTTTCGGAGGTCACCGACCTGCTAGCCCAAGTCGGTCGTCCCCCAACCAAATTATGGGGCTCCGAAGAAGCCTGCTCCAACCGAATTGATACCGAAGCTTGATGATGTATGGCCTGCACCACCTCTGTGAGATCGCAAACCTGTTGGACCAGTAGGTTGAATTATCCCGCATCCACCATAGCTGCAGGTGGTGCTTGAGTTATCGGAGCTGAAGCGGGAGCGGATAAATTTGGATGGGATTTGGCTGCAGAGGCCATTGATCATCGGGTCAAAGCTTTCCTATGAGGCATTTTTTTTGAGAAGAACTCTAGAGAGGAAGAAGAGAGATCATTGCTAAGCACTCCTTTAAGAACAAGAGAACTTCAGAAATAAAGAGATCCTTCCTTTAGTGCCAATCCTATTAGTGCAGAATCTGGTTGATGTCGGATCGAGCTGGAGTTGGAAAAGAAGAGGTCACTACCGATGACCTATAAAATAAAGTTCCATTAGGAGTCAATGGTGGTGGCTCCGGTAGGATCCTCCGATGATCAAGTCAGCTCTTCTGGCCAACGAAAATGGAGTGCTCAGGAAAGAATTCAGCAAGAAAAGGTGAAGAGAGCTTAGAAAAAATATATCTGAAGGATCTCTTTTATAGATGGAGTCTGGAGTAGACTGATAGTGACAACCATAACCGTCCGATCATGGGCTGCTCGGGATCACATAGAATTTATTATAGAGAGAGATGTCATCCGTAGTATACTGATAATGCCAGTCATAACCATCCGATAGTAGGATCGCCTATAGCAAATTGATAAATGATAGTCGTAACCATCCAATAGTGCGGTCGATTGTAGCAGACTGATAAATGACAGTCATAATCATTCGATAGTGGGCCGCTCGAGGCCACATGGAGTTTATTATGGAGAGAGGTGTCCGTTGTTGTCATGTGCCCATTCATTGAGATTTAATAGTCAAAGTCCGGAGGAAGCAGGTGTCGGTTGGTGAAGAGCTTTGACATATATCAATTCCAAAGGAGTTCGGACTCCTAAAGTGAATACGACTAGAGAGAATCATCCAGGAGGAATACTAGAAATCTAGAAGTAATCTACTAAAGAAATTTGGATGGAGTTCGACTGATGGAGAAGTTCAGAAGGAGTTTGGCTCCTGAAGGAATCTGACTGAAGGAGAAGTCTAGAAGGAATTCGGCTCTTGGAGGAATCCGACTAAAGGAGAAATCTGAAAGAAGTTCAGCTATTGGAAGAATCCGACTGAAGGAGAAGTCTGGAAGGAGTTTGGCTTTTGGAGGAATTTGATTGAAGGAGAAGTATGGAAGGAGTTCGGCTGCTGGAGGAATCTGACTGAAGGAGAAGTCCAGAAGGAGTTTGGTTACTGGAGGAATTTGACTGAAGGAGAAGTCTGAAAGGAGTTTGGCTACTGGAGGAATCTGATTAAAGAAGAATTTCGAAAGGAGTTCGGCTCTTGGATGAATTTGACTAAAGGAAAAGTCTAAAGGAGTTTGGCTACTAAAGGAATCTGACTGAAGGAGAAGTCCAAAAAGAATTCAGCTGCTGAAGGAATCCAACTGAAGGAGAAGTTCGAGAGGAGTTCGGCTCCTAAAGAAATTTGACTAAAGAAGAAGTCCAAAAGGAGTTCAGTTGCTGAAGGAATCCAACTGAAAAAGAAGTTTGGACTGAAGGAGATTTTTCGATCGAAGCTGCTGAAGGAGTTCGGACTGAAGGAGAATTCTCAATCGAAGCTCTTTTATGATTACCAATTACATTAGGCTAAGCATCAGATTGGACTTCGACGGGAGCAGAGTTTATCCCCAACAAGTCCTTAAACCAATTCATGACCAAATAATTCATTATTACCCAGGACAACAATATATCAAGTGCAGGTCAATGTGTGCCATAAGTATTGGTTGTCCCCTTAACCAAGAATTATGAAAATACTATTACAGCATGCAGGTGAAGTGTAGGGGTACATTTTACTGAACGTGATCCAACTACGGAGCTCTCTACTATCAAGAGTTGCTCACGAAGGATATTGGTATAAGTATCCCTTAGACCTAAGATCACCATGATGATTTGCAAGCAACTCACTGCACTTAGGTACCAAACTATTTGAATTTCTAATTTATTGATGGAAGGCTACTGGGTGCAATCAAGCACTTATGAAGTTGATGCGTGAGTCAAGATGGGATTGACCCCTCCAATTGTTGGAGCAAGTGCATCACTATATTTTAATTTAGCAAACCCTCGATCGGAGTTGTCCATGTGATGGATACTGAATTTTTGAAATATACTATGGATGAATTTTAGGGTTGGTAGAAAATCCTAGATCATTCTTTGAGCATCGAGATGAAGGGGATGAATTATACGATAACCATATGCCATAGGTTCGTCATTGTTGCTTTGCGACTCTTCGACCTATCCAGACATTGCGTACCATTGCTAAATGGTCACATCAATTAATACAACAAATTGATTCCAGTGCTACCGACTTAGGATTCAAACCTATGGGATCACACACCATAGAAGTTCCTACCTGCTCTGATGGCTGATCAAGAGTTTCAATGGTCTGAGACTCTGTGGTCAAGAGCCCTACTAGATTGGGACTCTATGACTAAGAGTCCCACTGGACTGGGACTCAACCTTTGTGGGTCCCACTAGACTGGAACTTAGAGTTCTACTTGTCTGAAACTCTTTGATCAAAAGTTCCACTAGTTTGGAACTCTATGATCATGATTTTCATTTGTTTGGAAGATAGGGTTCAAGAGTCCAACTAGTTTGGGACTCCTCAGAAGTTTCATGTTGATGGGACTTTATTGCCCAAACATCCATCTAATTAGGACTTTATATTTATTGGAGGATTAATTAGCAATTTGATTACAATTAGCTTAATTTGGTTGAGTGATGAGTATTTGATCAAGTCCGATTGAATTTGATTTGATTGGGTTTGACCCAATCAGGTCATGAGATGACCTAATCGTTATGCGGGATTTAATCCTGATTTGATCAGGGTTGGAAAAAATTTTTATCTAATTTGGATAGAATTTTATTAGGTTGGGTTAAGCCTAATTTAGTTGAGTTTAACCTAGTCTAATTGAGTCTATATTAATTGGTTTAGTTGAAACCAATTTGGACCAAGTCAAATAAGATTTAAATTCAAACTCTTCCCTGCACCTATCATCTTTGACTTTTTCCATACCCCATCTATTTTTTATGTGAGATTTCTCATGAAAAAATGGATATGCACCCCTCCTCTCTTCTGCTTTTGATCTAGTCCAAGGGTTGGACCAGTTCAAACTAAGTTGAATTTTGAATTCAACTTGGTTGGTTAGTCGTTCAAATTAAACTTAAACTTATCCAAACTCCATGCCAATTTTTTTTGTCATACATTTAGATGTGTTTTTCAGTGTGGGGAAGTAGAAGGAGAGTCCATCTATGCATCATCCACCTGGATGGGGCATTGGAATAGGATGAATCATCCACTTGAATTGGAATAGGATGAATCATCCACTTGAATTTTGAATTCAAGTGGATTAGTTTGAACAACTCTAACCTTCCTTATCTCCTCCACGCATATTTTCCCATGTTTTGGTTGCCCATAAAAAGATGAAATTTTTTTGGGCATATGAGAGGGAGAGTGAGTCTTCATGAGGAGTTTCTAAGAGAGAGAGAAATCAGAGTGGGCCGCACTTTCCTGGGCATGGAAAAGTCCTAGGAGAGAGGTAGTGTATTTCCTGCGCCATCTTTCCTCACACCCGCTTCTTCTATTTTTCTCTTTTGTCATCCATCTCAAAAGTTTTCTGTAAGTGGGTATTCTATAGAGGGAGAGTCTCTCTACCCATGAAAATTTGTTTCATAGGAAAACTCCAAAGAGAGTGGGTGTGAGAGGATTTTCGGGAATCAGGATTTTTAAGTGTTCAAAACCCTAGAGTTGGGACTTAGGGTTCGAGTGGAGAGATCGAATGCTATGAGCATCGGATTGCCACCAAATTGAAACACTGCTTCATCATCCTCTGAAGCAAATATTTTGATTTGCTATAATGCTTGGGAGATCAAAAAGAAGGTGATCAATTGGATCGATCGAAATTAGCCATCGAAGGCTCCGACGAGGAGCTAGCACTCCGATGGAGCTGGTCAGGACCAGGAGCTTCGTATGGACCAACCATGGAGGTCGGACAAGTGTGCGGCTATAGCATGACACTAGAGCATATTCTAATAGATTTAGATTATGGAGATCAGCTACCCATGCATAGGTATTGAGTTCTAAACTTGAATCGGTTAGCAAATATGATTTGTTGATCGATAGTATTTAAATTTTAAATTACATATTAGCATGTCTAGATCCTGAGTAAATTTTTTTGATTTGATCAATGCATGCATAGCTTAATTTTAGATTAATCTAATGCTTCCACTGTAATATTATTCAAAAAATATTTTGAAAAGCATGCTAAAATCCTGCACGATTTTCTACAGTTTCAAATCTGACTCTCCATAAATTAGGCACTGGTTCTTAGTATTTCTTAAATACTTAAGGATGATTTTTATAACCTTCTAGTGGTTTTCTCCTAGATCAGATTAATATCTATTCACTACTCATAGTGAGTATATCACATCTGATCTCGTACATATCATGGCGTACATGATAGATCCCACTATGGAAGCATATAGGATTCTACTCATATGCTCAATCTCTTTTGGAGTTATCAGGCAATTCTTCATAGAGAGAGAAATTCTATGGCCTATCAAAAGATAGCCCTTCTTAAAATTTTTCATGCTAAACCATTTCAGTACAGTGTCTAGTACATAAACTGGGACAATCCAAGCATCCTCTTAGATCTATCTTAATAGATCTTCATCCTTAGGATGTAGGATGCTTCTCCCAAGTCCTTCATGGAGAACTAAAATGACAGCCATATTTTTATTTTCTATAGTGTAGGAATGCCATTCTTGATTAAGAGAATATCATCCATATATAACACAATGAATACTACAACTGAGCCATTTGCCCATTTGTAAATGCAGGGCTCTTCTCCATTCTTAATGAAACCATATATTTTGATCACCTTATCAAAATGCATGTTCTAACTCCAAGATGCCCACTTCAATCCATAGATGGATCTCTAAATCTTGCACATCTTGGACTCATCCATGGATATGAACCCTTCAGATTGTATCATATACATCTGTTCAGTCAACTCTCCATTCAGAAAAGCTGTCTTCACATCTATCTGTCAGATCTCATAGTCTAGATGGATAACTATTGCAAGTATAATCCAAATAGATTTGATCATTACCATATGAAAGGACATCTCATCATAGTCAATACCATAATGTTGATGATATCTCATGGCAACTAGATAAGCTTTACAAGTCTCAACTTTTCCATCTACACCCCTCTTTATTTTGAAGATCCATTTACACCCAATGGATTTAACCTCTTCAGATGGATCAACTAATGTCCACACATCATTAACCTTCATGGACTCTATTTCAGATTTCATGGCCTCAAGTCATTTCTTGAAATTAGATCTCTGCGTTGCATCCATGTAGATAATTGGATCTTTCTCATTATCACTGAGTTCAATAGGATTACCATTCTGAATCAAGAAACTATAGTATCTATCTGATTGATGTGGTACTCTATTAGATTGTCTAAATGGTACATGAAGGAACTAGATCTAGGGTTTCATCGATAGATCTTGAAACTTTTTCAAAATCTTGCAGCGAAAGACTTAAATAAATCTAAAATTTATTTAAATAACCATATAAATACCTAGATCTCATATTTATTACATGATCAAGGCATGATATTAAATTAGAAATTAAAATTAAATAAAAAAAAAGATTGATTAAATCAACCTAGATCTACACTACATCAAATGTAGGTATGAAGTTTATAGATCTGATCTATTACTTAAGCAAGTTTAGATGTTTTAACTTGCTGATCCAGACTTGAGGATGAAATCATGAGCCGCACATATGTCCGACCTCTAGGAATCATCCACATGAGCCTATGATCTCTAATATGAAGTTCGATGCAAAAAATCAGCATAGCATACTGGTACTGTGTTGATCCTTCTTCGACGGTCAATCCGGTGATCCCTTCATCAAAATTTGGACTCTCCAAAATATGAGAAGGAAGATGAGAGTTTGCTGATCTAAAACTCTCTCAAGAAAAAAACTCAAAAGAAAGGAGGAGAGATTGAAAATAAAATAGTCCAAGAAGAAGACCCTCTTCTTCTTCTCTTTTCTCTCACCTAGACACCTAGTTTGGTGCCTATGGAACCCCCACGCCCAAGGACCCTCTTCCTTAAAGGAAAAACCTAGTTTTCTAGGTCAGGTTCGTTCAGATATGATTGGATCAAGAGAGATATTTCAAAAATTTTTCTCTTAGATCCAAATCAGATCTGAGACTTTCTAGATCTGATATTATTGATCTAATAAAAGAAAATAAAATAAAAAATAAATTAAATCTAATTTAATTTATCTTATTGAGGGTAATCTGATTATCCTATGATGATCCTGATGTCTATTTGAGGCTCTGGATCTAGCCATGCAAGTGCCTGGCCTCTACCTGTATTCACTCAGATAGGATCTAGAGATCTTCTCCTTCTTTATCACCTCTCCAAAAATTAGATTTGGATCTGATTTTGAAAATCTTCAAAACTCCTTTTGAGGATGTGACTTGTCTCTTGCAGAAGTGTTGCCTTCTTCCTTTTTCTGTCACCTTTCTCTTGCTTGGATCGCACCAAACTAAAGCCCAAAAATTCTTGGGCATGGGTACAAGAGAGAAGACTTAAAGATGGCATGGAGGAGGGAGAGGGGAAGTCTTATGGCATGGGCAATGGATCAAGCTTCTTAGATCTTGGCATAGATAGAATTTTTATAGACCCTATTGCACCATGCAGAGCCACATCATCCCAGCCAATCACAGCCTTTTGTGCAATCAGATCTAAATTTGATTAGTGGAATGACATCATCTGATCCAATCAGATGAGAGTCGCTCTGAATCATCCTTAGATGGTGCCAAGATTGGTCAAAGAAAAGTCTTTAGTACCACCTAGGTAGAGTCCTCGAAGTAACCTGGAGTCCCATTTGTATGGGACTCCAGGAGTCATTACTTTGGGCGCATGCCTAGGGCACCTAGGTAGAGTCCCCAAAGTAACCTGGAATCCCATCTGTATGGGACTCCAAGCGTCATTATCTTTGGATGCATGCCTCCCTAGGCATGCTCTCCCTCCCTTTCCACTTTGTAGTAGAGGGACAAATCTTTATCTGCTCTCCTATGGGTGCATGACACATGGGCAGATGTCTAAGTGTCCAAGATCAACGCTTGACCAAATATCCAAAATAGAATTTAGCAGATGACGAAAAATGGTAGGTGTTGTCTCAAATTCATCTCATAAATTAAGACAATTCTTTTCTAACCTGGACAAGCTTCAGTCAGACCAAGTAAAGGTACCTGAGTGAGCCAAGATAATCTTCTCTCA